>LYNE01001694.1:33972-46686 GCA_001662545.1 Rosa x damascena
ATTACCCGACATTCAGAGGATACCAAACAGCATATCGCACAATCAGAAAGTGCAGTAAGGGCCCATGCGGCTAGTATCGCTAGCGAGCAGAATCAGTGCCAGCAAGAAATCATGCAGGCTATCAAGAACCAAACCAAGCAGACCGCGTCAGACATGGCAGGTCTTCGCAAGGATGGTGCTAACCTGGCAACCGAGGTGGCCATGCAGAGAGCAGAGTTGAACCAAGCGAGAGAAGTGTTGAACAAAGCTTTAGGGGATCCTAATTCTATCCTTGGCTCTCTTGGCCAACCATCCGGTTCAGGCAAGTACGTGCCCCCAAATCAGCGTGAGAAGACTAGCAGCAATGCTACTTCTCTCTCAGCTACTTTTGTTACTACACCGCTGAAGAGTAAAGAGCAAGCACTGGTTATCGGCGGCAGTAAGGAAAAGACTACATCGTCAAGCGGACAGGCCACCAGACAGAAGCATCAGGCCTCGAAAGGTGCAGAACTTCATCTGACCCCGCTACGTTCGTTCAATATGACAGCGATGGGACAGAAATTGTATATCAGGAACTGCCAGGAAGTTATTATGGGATCGACCATGCTAGCACCCCGATCAAGATAACAGCCTTGTCAAAGGAAGAAATCAAGCCAGCGGTGACTCTTCAGCAACAGGCTACTACCCGCGTAGTACACGTCGGAGAGGGGTAGACGACTGTAAACCAAGTAATACATGTGCAGGCTACTCGCCAGACTGTGGCGACACCACCTCCTCTTCCGGGTCCAGAATATGTAAGACGTGATGAGGTAAAGGAGATGATCAGGTTGGCTAATCCTAGGGCCCAGCCAGATGGGGTCTATGAGGGACCTTTTCCACCACATATCATGCTCGCACCATTTCCCAAGGGCTATAAGAATTTCATATTTTCTACTTTTTCAGGGGAAGACACTGAGGATGCTGCGACACATCTGGCCAGGTTTAGGGTACAATGTGGCCAATACCAGAATAATGATATCCTCAAATGCAGGATCTTTGGTACTTCTCTTTCAGGCGCTGCCTTCAGATAGTTTTCCAAGCTTCGACCGGGAACAGTGGCGGATTGGCCTGCAATGGAACTGCTTTTCTGAGAGACTTTCGGAACTATCGATCCTGAGGTAGACTTGGCTTCTCTCACCCAAATGGCCCAACAGCCTAAAGAATCAGCAGTGGCCTACCTTTAGCGCTTTCAAATCCAGAAAGCAAAGCTAAACGTCATCCTGCCTGAGAAAGAGTTAGTCAAGTTGGCGGTCAAGGGTTTGGAACCACGTCAATGGAAAAAGCAGCATGGCAGCATGATTCAGTCGATGGGAGAACTCATCACAAAAGTGGGTAGCTTCGAGCATCTCCTTAGAGAAACAGATGCAAGGAAGAATGCATCTAAGGGGACGTACGTGCCGGGAAAACATCGTACCGTAGCGGCCCTGAGCTACCAACCGGCTACCTATGACCCTTACTACCATCATAACAATGAAAAAGTGGTCCAGGATGACGACGAGGAAGAGGAGAATGATGTCGCTGCCTACGAGTTAATAGGGAAAAAGAATCCAGCCTTGAAGCAACTGAAAATTTCCAAGGAACCTGTTAAGCTCAAATCGGTGGCCTTCACCAAACCTGAGTTCACGACATATACATATGATGCCAACAAGGCGCATGAGATTCTCGACGAAATGATCGCCGCGAAGATGGTGAAGACAAATTTTGGACCCTTTCCTCGACCAGAACAGTTGAAAGGGAAAAAGTACTGCAAGTTTCATAATCTGTGGAATCATAACACTGCGGACTATGTAAAACTCAAGGACCAGATTCAGGTATGGCTTAATAACGGCTGTTTGCAGGTGGAAGCTCCAGTCACGGCGGCAGCGCTGGTAGACTTGGACCCCTTTCCAGACACTGGGATCAATATGGTCGACATGAGCTGGACCAAGCAGAGGCAAAGGAAACACCAACCTTGGATTTGACGCCAAGGGACCAAGATGGAAAGTCCGCCGCGAACGAGACACCTGCAAAGGAGAAAGCTAAATCAACCAGTCAAGCCTCGCCCTTTGGTCTTATGCTCGCGATGCAAAGAAGAGTGTGGTATTCAAGTATCGCATGAAGAGGTCGAGCAAACATTTTGTTTTGGCTCTCTACCACCCGTCGAGTGGGCTTCGTCATCGCGGAACTATCAACCTTCCAGCCTGAGAGAAAAAGAAAAGATGGAGCTACCGCCATCCCCAAAGGACTCCAATTTGTTCAAGAAGTTGAGGACAGCCGCAGTTGATCAGAAACAAGGAGAGAGAGCCAGTGGTTTTGGACACAAAGACGTGCTGACCAAGCCTTATATACCACCGGCGCCAACCTCCACCATCAAGGAAGGAAGGTGGTACACCAGAGAAAAGGGGAAGGCAGTGGAAATAACCACTTCCAAGAAAAGGAAATTACAGCATAGGTTTGGGGAAGCCAAGCGCATGCTAGAGGCTCTAGACCAGGGCCTGATTAAGCCTTCACAGCTGGTCAAGTCACCTGAGCAGTATCAGAGAGAAATGGAGGCGTTAGCCGCTAAACCATTAAGGCCTCCCCGCAGCTTTAACAAACAAGAGGATTCGCTTCCAGGGGCATCCAAGCCCAGTGTCTTTTGCAGGATTACTGAGGAGCGGACATCTCTGATTGCGCGAAAGGAGAGCTCGCCGACTCGGCGACCATATATCAAGCGCAGGTTATTTCGCGAAAAGCCGGAGGCCAAAACTTCAGTCTTCGAGAGAATTGGGGGCAAGGACAAGGTTACTGATACCTTACAGTGGAGACCCAAGAAAGTCCAAACTATAGTCGTCGCTGCCTCAGATGGGCGCATGAAACCGGAAACCCCTAAGTCGGCTTCCATGGTGCAAGAGCTTGAACAGTGCCAGGTAAAGGGCCTCACAGAGGGATCGCTAGTAGATTGTTTGGCTAAGCAGTTCCAAGCCGATATCCCTGTCGAGGAATCTAAGCTTAACTTGGAAGATGACACGGAGGAGACAACTATGACCGACGCCTCTTGCAATATGGTTTATGTGCTCCCCGTGAGATATACACTCCCAGTCACTACTCAAGACTGTGTGGAAGCCGAAGAAGAAAATGTGCAGCCGTTGCAAGTCACATCAGCGGCCGCGACATCCGTGGAAGAGGTTGTCCCTCATGAAACGGAGGAGGCTCCAAACAAAGGACCATTCATGAATTTCTCCAAGCCAACGCCAGCTATGGTCCAACACATGAGACCGTTATACATCACGGCAGAGGTTGGCGGTACTAAAGTTAGTAAGATCATGATTGATACCGGAGCCACTGTTAATGTCGTCACTACCAGGACCATGCACTTGCTCGGGATCAAGAGGGAGAAGATCCAATCCACCTCCCTTGCGCTCAAGAACTTTGCGGGAACTGTGACAAAGACCTTAGGATTGCTGTTCTTGCGCATTTAGGTCGGCCCAGCAGAGGGGGTGTATGTTTTCTTTGTAACAGACTACTATGCGGCCTACAGTGCTATTTTGGGCAGAGACTAGATCCACCGGAGTTATTGCGTACCATCAACGCTTCATCAGGAGCTGGTTGTGTGGAACAGAGAGACAGACACAGCTGAGGTGATCAAAGCGGACCCTCGTCCTTTCCCAGTATCTGTGAACTATGTAGATGCCAGATACTATTTCGAACCTATTGCTCCATTGCAGGTTAGTGGCATCGATGACAAAGGCCGCCCCACAGGGGTGACGGCCTCTGAATTGGCACAGTGGGGGCTTACGCTTGCAAAAGAAGGCTTAGAGAGGCCTGGCCACGCTGTGCCCAAACTCTTGAATAATTAATGGATTGAGACCTCTCAGAGGAGGGGATAGAGGCCTTCCTCTCGCTATACGAACTGCTGTCATCATACTTGGTGGAAAAAGAGGCTTATGATCGAATCACGACCTTGGAAGTCGTCAATGAAGAGCTCTCTGATCAAGATCGAGAGGATGAGATAGATGTTCAGCTTGCGCCGGCGGCGCTAGACGACACGCCTCCTAAAGTCAGAGACCCTACTGAAAAGGTTAATCTGGGAACAGTAGACGAGCCTATGGAAGTGGCTATCAGCGCTTACTTAGAGCTTAGCGAGAAGCAGAGGCTCACTGATTTTCTATTAGAGTTCAAAGATTGCTTCGCGGAGAAGTACGAAGACATGACCGGCCTGTCACCGGACTTGGTTTGCCATCAACTACCAACGCTCCTCGACAAGAGGCCCATGAAACAAGAACCGCGAAGAATGAATTCAGACACCCAAGTCCTCGTCAAGGAGGAAGTCGAAAAGATGCATAAATCAGGCATTATCAAGGTCGCCAAATACAATCAGTGGTTATCTAATATAGTGCCTGTTCGCAAAAAGAATGGCAAGATGAGGGTCTGCGTAGATTACAGAGACCTGAACCTTGCTACACCTAAAGATGTTTACCCCATGCCGGTCACGGATATGCTAGTAGACGCCGTAGCAGGACATGAGTTGTTGTCCTTCATGGATGGCACTGCAGGATATCACCAGATTCCGGTCGCTGAAGCGGACAGGCATAAAACCGCATTCCGGTGTCCCAGGTTCGCGGGTGTTTTTGAATATGTGGTCATGCCCTTTGGACTGAAGAATGCTGGTGCAACGTATCAGAGAGCCATGAACCTAATCTTCCATGACATCCTGGGGAAGATTTTAGAAGTTTATATCGATGACGTAGTTGTGAAATCCCGGAGGAAAGGGGAGCACATCGCAGATCTCAGAAAGGTATTCGAGCGAATGCGACGACACAAGCTCAAGATGAACCCCACTAAATGCGTTTTTGGAGTTCAAGCAGGAGATTTCCTGGGGTTCATTGTCCATCAGCGAGGAATTGAGGTTTCTGAAGACAAAGCGAGCGCAGTCATCAACTCGTCTCCCCCGCGAACGAAGAAGGAATTGCAGCGTTTGTTGGGTAAGATCAATTTGTTGAGACGCTTCATCTCTAACTCTGCAGGTAAAATCCAGCCTTTCTCGCCATTGTTGAAGTTACAAGGGCAAAACAAGTTTGTATGGGAGCCTAAGCATCAAGAGGCTTTCGACAGAATCAAGGCCTACTTAGCGAGCCCGCCAGTGCTGGTTCCTCCTAGGGCTGGATTTCCATTGAAGTTATATATCTCAGCAGCTGAGGCTTCCATTGGCAGCCTGCTCACTCAGGATGATGAGGGGGGTATCGAGCACCCTATATTCTACCTCAGCCGGACACTGACGGATTGCGAGACAAGGTATACTCCTATGGAAAAGCTGTGTCTTACTTTGTACTTCTCAGCGTGCAAGTTGCGGCACTACATGCTATCCTTTACTACCTGCATCATCGCTCAAACCGATTTGGTCAAATACATGTTGTCGCGGCCTATTCTGAGAGGCCGCATTGGCAAGTGGGTACTAGCTCTTTCTGAATTTTCGCTACAGTATGTGCCTCAGAAGGCTATAAAGGGACAGGCCATCGTGCACTTTCTAGCGCACCATCCTACGTTGGATATTCCCGCGATGAAGGAGTTAGAGATAGCAACCACAACTACAACTAGGCCAGATTTGGCGCACATCCCAGAATACGCAGTGTGGTACCAAGCCACAGTCTCCTTGCAGCCCTGGGTATTGTTCTTTGATGGCTTAAGAATTGAAACATTGGCAGGGGCAGGGATTGTTCTGGAAAATCCAGCGGGCGATCATTTTTCTTATTCCTTCCAACTGGAGTTTAAATGTACGAACAACCAGGCAGAGTACGAGGCTCTTATTATAGGACTTGAAGTTTTATTGGAACTAGGAGTAAGAGATGTTCAGATACGCGGCGAATCTCAACTTGTGATAAATCAGCTTCAAGAGAAATACAGATGTGTCAGCTGGTTGCTCGTGCCATATTTGAATCGCGCCATTTAGCTTCTGGATCAATTTGACGACGTCGATTTGGAGTACATCCCTCGCGAGCGCAATTTCGCGGCTAATGAGCTCGCTCAACTGGCCACAGGCATTACATTGAAGTATGGTGAAGTATGGAGTTCGAGAGCGTATTCTGAAAGTCGAGCATCGCACACTACCTTCATGGCTCGCACGTCCTGATCCGCCTGACGATCCGGTGGTCGCGTTACTAGACCCTAGTGATGTTGATTGGCGCATTCCGTTGATCAATTACCTCAAGTGACCAGACCCCACAGCTGACAGGAAGATTCACTTTCTCGCCTTAAATTACTTCCTCAAGGGTGATAAGCTACGACTACGTGGGGAAGATGGCATGGACTTCCGTTGTGTCTATGGCCGTGAAGCAAAACGATTAATGCGTGAAGCACACACAGGGATATGTGGAGCTCATCAAGCGGGACCTAAGATGCGATGGCTTATTCGTTAACATGGTTATTACTGCCCCAGCATTTTAAAGGATTGCATTACTTTTGCCAAAGGATGTGAAGACTGTCAAGCACATGGTCCAGTCCAGCATATTCCTAACATTCCCATGCATCATCAAGCCTTGGCCTGCGCGAGGCTGGGCATTGGACTTGATTGGGATGATCCACCCACACTCTTCTCTCCAACATAAGTTCATTATCATGGCTACTGACTTCTTCAGCAAGTGGGTCGAAGCGGAACCTTTGAAGGAGGCCTCCGGTGCTACCATTCGCCAGTTCATTTTTCGTAACATTCTCTGTAGGTTTGGGATCCCCGAGGTTCTCGTTTCAGACCAGGGGGCAGCGTTCATGGGAGGTCCTGTGGAGCAACTTGTCAACGATTTCGGCATCCAGTTCGTCCACAGCACTCCATATTATGCTCAGTCCAACGATCAGGCGGAAGCTAGCAACAAGATTATTATTACCCTGCTAAAGAAGATGCTGGTCGAGAATCCGCGACAATGGCACGATACTTTGTATGAGACACTCTGGGCTTATCGTACATCCAAGCGGAATCCCACCGCTACGATCCCATATGCACTCATGTTTGGTCATGACGCTGTTCTACCCTTGGAACTCAGCGTTCATTCCCTACGCGTACAAGAGCAGCATCATTTGATCGGTGAAGATTACGTCCAGGCGATGTGGCAAGAACACGAAGATTTGAGCGAGCAGCGCTTAGTGGCTTTGGATAATTTGGTGATGGAGAAACAGCATATCGCCCGCGCTTATGATAAGAGGACACGTGGTCGTAGTTACAAAGAGGGAGAGCTTGTTTGGAAAGCCGTTTTACCCCATGGTGAGAAGTTAACCGGCAGCGGTAAGTGGACTCCGCAATGGGAAGGACCCTTTATCTTTCACCGTATCTTGGAGCGTGGGGCTTTTCACCTCAAAGACTTAGATGGTGACATCCATCGCAACCCCATCAATAGGTGTTTCTTGAAGAAATACTACCCTAGTGTTTGGGAGTTTGACGATCCTCCTGCTCACCCTCCTGCCCAGCCAGGGGGGCAACCATAATCTTCATCGGTTCACCTCAACTCTCTCTAATACTCAGGCCTTTTCCTTGTGGCCTTCGACTCATGTCTTTGCTTCGCCGATGAACATTGGGGGGCAACTCTATACATATTCAAGCCTTAGTTGAGGCCATATCTGCGTGATGGTCTATGCATGAGGCTTTAGTGTTGTATTCTGATTTTAAGTCGATATTCATACTTGTTTATCCTCGACAAATTGTGTTAATAATGTACATAAGGGCCTATACATGAGGCTCTATTATTCAGGCCAACAATTTCTTGCAATGTTTTTTGCTTTTTTGCTTTGTGCTTAAAGAAACATTCATTCATAAAGTGGCTTTGCAGCCAAAGGCATACAATAAAACAGATCAATACAGTTACACTTGCAATTTTAAAAGTGTAAGAAACACAGATTTTAAAAATGGCTAGATCTGGTTGCGACGAGAAGGATCTGGGCAGTACCGCTGGCACTCTTCCTCTCTTCACCCAGATCCTCCTCTGATTTGAGTCGTCGCTGCTATCGTCGGTACCGGAGGAAGAGGGAAGGGAATAATCCATCATACCCCTTCCAGGTGACTATCCTCCGGGTTGGAGATGGTATCCAGAGCGAGCGCGACTCACAACCACATCTACCTCCAGGGGAAAAACATAAGCCTCGTAGTCGGACCCCGGAGGTAGACCGCGGAAGAAGAACAATTGGCCTCAACGTGGCCTTCCGCCCTTCTGCCTCCTGCTGCACGGGGACAATCGGAGGAGACGAACTCCTCAGAATTTGGTTCTGCCGCGTTAGGAGCGTGGTGTGTTCTTCGGTTTAACTGAGACCGGCCAGTTCATCCGGATTTCCAGAGACCAAAGACATGCCACTGGACCTGAGATTAGGCCATGAGGCCTACCCAGGTTTTGAGATTAAGCCATGAAGCCTATGAATTTGTGGCTAAAGGTGAGATCATGGGAAGAAGATTTTAGAAACTGAAGAAAGAGCAGCAAGGCTTGTGAGGTTATCTCTGGAAAAGACATGATTACTTGGTTTCCTATTCTCCCTAAGTACAGGTATTTATAGTTCCAGTCGCAATACCCCAACCGCGTGATGGACGGTTGAAGTACTTTCAACGCCATCAATGAGAGTATCAATGGAATTGGATGCTAGAATCTCGGAAATGAAGGAAATTGAAAGCGCGTGGGAAGCGGGGCAGTCTTCAATGAGATAATCGCCCAAGTTTGGGTTATCTTTTCAATAGTTTCGATGTCAATAACTACCGAAGTTTAAAGTAATATTTTGGCCAAACAAAGTGGGCTAAATATTAAATAGTGTTCATACAAAACAAAAAGGGCCTAACATAAGAGGCCTAAGTTTTCGGCCCGCATGGGTCAAGCGAAGTAAATGTTCATCTAGGCGAAAGCTGGCATCAGCAGCAGCTCGCTTCGCTTGCCGGGCTGCTTCGCGAGCCTAAGCTAGGTTTTGAGACATCGCTTCAAAAGCTGCTAGGGGTTGCTCTAGCAAGGGTTCTTCATGCTCAAGCTGGGCCGTCACAGCAGTCAATTGAGCTTGAAGTTCCTGGATTTGGGTACGAAGATGATTCTGTGTAATCCGCAAGTCTCTAACGAGGACAACCCTATCTCCCAGGAAGTCACGAGAGGTATCTGCCTGTTGCGCGAGGCCCCGATAGTGGGCCTGAGCTTGCCTAGCTTGCGCGGTCGCGGTCATTCTTTCATTGATCTGCTCAGGAAGGTTTTGTAGCAGCTCATATATCTCACTCGGCCTCAGTGATAGTTCGCTTGCGGCGAAGAACCATCAAGTATTCCTGAGCTCTGGTAGATGCGCCCGGCAGTAGGATGTCGGGGCTCAGAAGTCGTTGTAGCCCATCCCTCGCTTCATCTATAACTCCGGGTGGGGCCACTTCGAGTACACGAACAAGCCTTTCCAGTCTGGAAGGAGGCTCAGGCAGTGGAGCAGGAGCAGCAGCAGCATGGGCCTCTTGAGGCTCTATAACAGGGACCACCTCCGGTTCTGGTTCGACATTTACCCCTTCTCCCGCTCCAAGAAAATGGGGGGCAGGCTCCTGTATCACTACGTCTTCACCGATTGGTCCGGCAGGATCGACGACAGGTACCTCCGCAGCGATAGCTGTTTCTCTGACAGGATCAAGACTCTGTGGTTAAGGAGGAATTGTTAGAGCGCACAGAGAATAAAATAAGGACTAAGGCATTATGCTCAGGAGAGAGTGTACCTCTGCAGCTAGGGGCTCATGTAGGATTGCTATCGGTGCAGGCTCTTGAGTTGCTTCATCGGGAATTGGATCAAGCGTTATTTGCGCTAAGGGTTGTGCAGCGATCGGTTCCTCAGGCGGCGCGTCGGAATGGGCTATTCCTTCTTCCAATTCGGGCGAACTGTCGTCTATGACCTGCACTGGAATTGAGGCCAATTGTATATCGCTCGCGGTGCTGGCAGGAGGCGGAAGGTTACCAGAATCCATGGGCGCTTGGGCCTGCGAGGCAGCTGTCCCTTCACCAGCGGCTGAAGAACCTTCCCCAGCTTGTCCAGAGGACCAGCGACGAACCTGCGAGCAAAGACAGTTATAGGGATTGGACTAAAGGGTGAGTAAATTCTAATATGAGTTTCCCGCCTCTTACCAGTCGATCGGCGATTGGTTCATCCTTTGCCCATGGTTCAGTGCGAGGGTCCGAGCGGCTGCGCTTGCGAGCCAAAGCAGCAGCAACCTGCCAAAATCAAAGGATTAGGCTTAACTCGTGGAGAAAGCATGGTTCTAAGAATGAAGGTCTCTTACTGTTTGCGGATTATCGTCGTCAGAAAAAGAATCCTCAACTTCGGGATCACCGTTTTCTGCTTTCCGGACTGGCCAGCGGCCGGGGAAGCACGGATTGAGCGATTTCCAGAAAATGGTACATTTCCCTGATACAACGAAGAGTGAGTGAAAAGAAAGTACTGAAGGAAGATACAGAAGGTAGAACTAAGATACTTACCTCTGGAAGGGGCTCGCGGACTACGATACCAGCCTGAGCCTGGTGAGGGACTCGCGCCAGTTGTGTTGCTGGAGGAGGCTGGGATCGTGTGGCATCTTCAGATAAGCGAGCAAGCATTTCAATATCAGCAGGATAGGGGTTTTTCAGTTCTCCAAAGATGGCTGCAAAGAGTTCGTCATCCCGCTGAGTCCAGCAATTGACGGAGACCTCTCCCCACCAGTCTTCGTATCCTTCCTCAGTCCCGTCCACGGCATCGATAACCTGAGCCCAATCAGGAAGATCAACCAGCGCGAGCATACTTTATGCCGGCACAGGCCCAGTAGGGGGCCCGAATCTGCGCCAAGAAGTGTTGTAGTTCCAGGCGTCGTACAAAGGAAATGGCACCAATTGGACGAGGCCAAATTGGCATGCGAAGTGGTTAGGAGCGTAAAGTTCGTAACTAAGTTCTTCAGCGGCGATCCTTATATCTGAGCAGGAGATCGCGCAGCGGAAAGCCAAGCGCCCCCGATCACTGTAGCGAGGAGCATCGGGAAGGAAGCCGTTTTCAAGTAAAGGTGGGAATCTTATACCCAAGATTATATCGCAGTATGGCATCTCATCTAGAAGGTACAGATAGGAAAAACATTCGGAGTAAGGAGGGGATGAGTACCTTTCTTCGCGGCTGAACCATTGGCCCAAGAGTTGGTCGGCCGGCTGAAGCAGCGGGTTGTCATCGCGAGGGAAGAATGGAAAGTAGGTTTGGATCCAGAAGTCCAAGATCCAAAAGGGGCCAGATATGCTAATCTCGAACGGATGCATAGTGGCCTGATACAATGTACGATAAAGGGCACCTAGCACCGGTTGCCCGAGCCCGACGTTGCGGCCGTTATAGAGGGCCATCGCCAGAAGAGTCCAAGTACCAGTGGGTTTTCAGGAGGAAGTGCAGAAGATGAATTTACAAAGCCAGTACTCCAGGAAAACGATTCCGCCGGTCGCAGTGTGCTCCCGGCTGTAATACGCCAACCATCGTGGGTATGAGCCACTATGGGCGCTGCGACCGTGTTGGGCCATGGTCGAGGTGAAGTTGACAGAATCGAATTGACCATGCAAATAAGGCTCGCCATCGATGGGCAAGCCGGTGATAGCAAGAATATGTAGCAAGGTAATACTCATTTGACCGAATCTAAAGTCAAAAGTGTTGGTGGCGGTATTCCAGAAACAAAGAAAGGCAGCGAGTGGCGAACGATTGCCGCCGCGTGGAAGATGGAAACATAGATCGATAGTGTGTGTGATACCTGCTGCGTTCCAGCGAGCCAGATCTCGCGCCAGTGTTTCGCGATACCAAGAAAGTTCTTCCGGACTGATGGAGGACGGCCAATGCCCTATTTTGGCTCGATGGTTCTGGACACCCCAGCTACTGAAATCTCCAGGAGTCCTTCGGAGGACTGGAATGGGCCGCCGGACGGGTAGGCCGTAGAGAGCGATAGCGTCGGCCGGAATAGTATCTTGTGGCGCTGGCCCCAGTCCGGTTTGGTGGTAGGAGAATTGAAGGAGTAAGGGCCGATGGATAAAGGTGTGGAGACGAATGTGGGTACCGATGTTGGTTTCCCAAGTATGGGCAACTTTTTCGTGCAATTCCTCTTCTTGATCGATGACTATTTTCTTCGGGGGAGCCATTTCTGGGTTTCTACGAAGGAGATGTTGGGGGAAATGGGTTTTTCTGGGTTTAAGAGACTGAAAGAGTTTCTGATGTGACGGGTCTTATGCGGCTGTGGGTTTAAATAAGGGATTTTGTGAGGGAAACGATGCAACAGAAAGGCGTTTTGTACACGAAAGAACGCGACCTTCATTAATGACATCGTTTCAAGTGACCGGCGCGTCGTTTTAGTCCCCTTCAATCAGTTACATCTTCGCGGGCTTGATTTCGGGGCCTGGGGGGCAATGTTTGAGCCCAAAAGTATTTTTGGCAAGATCCTTTGGTGGGTTTAAGCCAGGGGGCCAATACATGTGGCCCAAAAATAAGCCAACTCTGGTTTGGGGTATAGCTTCGCCCATCCCGTAGTCCATAAGGAAAACGAAACCTTATTGGGATCGAGTAGCAGAGATTGAATAGAAAACTTCAATTAATAATCTTTCTAAGGCAATGAGCATTCGAAACCCTAGATGTATAAATACGGGGTTAAGCAGCAAAGTAAAGGACCTCTCTCGAATCAATCAATCCCAGCGATTACAAAGCCTCCCCGGAGCAAACCTTCAACCTTGTTGAAACCCGGCGACCGTACTCTCAGTCCTAGTCTCTCCGAGCCGA
>LYNE01001694.1:46807-66429 GCA_001662545.1 Rosa x damascena
TCTTATTAAAGCACACACCTTATATTCAAAATCATAGCACATAAAAAACATAATACAAACCAAATTAAAATCACACTGACATAAAAAACATAGACATTAGCCAAATTAAAAGCACACCAACTTCCCAAAACATAATCCAAGCTAAATTCAAAGCACACAAACATAAAAAAAAACATAGATATTAGCCAATTATTCCGAAAAACCTATACCAGATCTAGATCTCCATGTTGCCTTGAATGTTCCATAAATGCTCTATCAGATCTTCTTAAAGGTTTGAGTGACTGTTTGCACTTCTAATGGCATCGTATCGATCCATGAATCCGTTGAAATAATAACCATCTCTACCAATAGGATCAACGTCATCACCGGTCAGTCCTTCCCAAACCTGGGCCAACCTAGGCCTCATATTGTTATCCTTCTCTTCATCGGACTCCAAATCCTCATCACTGTCATTTGGTCTTTCATCCTCGATTATCATGTTGTGTAATATA
The DNA here is from genome assembly GCA_001662545.1 of Rosa x damascena. NCBI lineage: Eukaryota > Viridiplantae > Streptophyta > Magnoliopsida > Rosales > Rosaceae > Rosa > Rosa x damascena. The sequence goes on from LYNE01001694.1 coordinate 47,299, forward strand.
ATACATGTCAGCATGATGTATCGAATGTTTTCTTTATCCCAGCCATGAGCCGCTCCTCGAACAATACTAAAGCGTGACTGTAAAATGCCGAAACATCTTTCCACATCCTTCATGTACCCCTCTTGAGCTTAGGAAAACTTCATATTCTTGGGTCGTATAGGCCTTGGAATTGATTTCACAAAAGTCGCCCATTGCGGATAGATACTATCAGCGAGATAGTAGCCTAAATTGTGAATTCTGTTATTCACTTGAAATTGGATCTGAAGGGGTCAAACAACGGGGACTTAGCAAGCACATTGAGGTCGTTGCATGATCCAGGCATTCCAAAGAAGGCATGTCATATCCATGTGTCATAAGAAGCGACTGCTTCGAGGATGATAGTGGACACACGTTTTCGACCGCTATATTCTCCGGCCAGACCTGTTGGGCAATTCTTCCATTGCTAGTGCATGCAGTCGATGCTTCCAATCATCCCAGGAAAACCTCTTCTCTCAGCTTTGGTGAGAAGTCATCTAAGGTCTGCGGGAGTAGGAGCTCGGAGGTATTCTGCAGAGTACAGATTAACGATTCCTCTTGTAAATCATTTCAGAGCCTCGATGGCGGTAGATTTTGCCATCCGACAATACTCAACGTATTGATCTGCCCCAGCATTGTAAGCAAGCATTCTTAAGGAACATGTCAGCTTCTACTGGGGAAGTAGTCCGACTTTCTTAGCAGCATCTGATTTCTAGACAAAGTACCAGTCATAGGGACAAAGGTCACTAGAGATGCGATTGAAAACATTGTGACTCATCATGTACCGTGTCCGGAACTCCTCTTCCCTGAAAACAGGACGCTCCACAAAGTAATCTTCCATCATGTTTTTCCCTCTTGATTCCCTAAATCGCTCCTCATTCGGTGCACGCCCCGGTCTAGAACCCCCTCGTCGTGTTTGAGAGGAAGCTTCAGCTTCAGCGACTGCTGCTACCACAAGAGCATTAGTCCTACACATCTCTTCATGATCTTCATCTCGAGATTGTTGATACTTAGCCCATAATCTCTTCATTGAAATGAGGGAAGGAGAGGAAATGTGTTGGATATGGAGATATGAAAACGAAGGAGATTTGCTAATATCAACTTGTGTGTGAATGGTGTGCTGCCTCTTGCTCTATTTATTTACAATTTTCACATAAAACGTGATCAGACTTCGAGGACACGTGTCAACTCCTAGTTCGACGTAATCTGATCCGAAATCTTAGATAAGATTACATCAACAATAACTGTTACATTGAATAGTATGCAAATGATCTGGTCCGTTCAAAGATGTCGGTGGTTGTTTCAAGCGTTTCAAAAAAATTGTCGGTGAGGCCTTCACTCATTTCAAGAAAAATTTTCGGTGGTGCCTTCACTCATTTCATGAAAAATTGTTGGCGGTGGCTTCACTCATTTCAAGATAAATTGTCGGTAACTGTAGGTAGCTCATAATTTGTCCACCGAAAATATTAGAAAAATAGTAAATTGCATAATTATGACATTAATTATCCATAAATCTCCATTATTATCATCTATTTACATCAACTATATTTTAATTTTGAAACCAAAAAAATTCAATGAACAGTCTTGACTGGTCAAGAAAAAAAACGGGTGAAAACTCATGTCCAGTGGCAGTGAACAGTTTCTTGACTGGTCAACGCCTTAACTTTTCGACCTTGATATTTCTTGACTACGGGTAGACTTGCTCTTAGCAGATGGATCATTGGACTTAGACATTGGCGGACCCAGCATAGGGCTGCTGTGGGCTGCCGCCCACACTACATCATCATATATAACAGTACATAGAAGCTCTGGACAATTTTATGCATTTGAATGTGTAGTATGCAGCTTTTGCCCCTACAAGTGTCATGATTTTGATGATTTCATGCATGTTTAGGCCCCGTTTGGGATTGCTTTGGTTTAAAAAAAAAATCAGCTTTTGTTCAAAATTTTAGATTTGATTGTGTTTGGTAAATAAATAAAAAACAGCTTTAATTGAAAGTTACAAGTCACTGGCAACAGATTTTAGAAGCAGTCTAGAGGTTGCTTTTAGAATCTGTTGTGAATCAAAACAAACTCTGCTGTTGTTTTATGTACTGACAGCACTTTTAAAAATATTATTTACCAAACACGAAATGGTTTTAATTCACAGCTGATTATTCTCACAACACAGCAGCAGCAGTTTTTTTTTTTAAATCACAGCAATCCCAAACTAGCCCTTAATCTAATATCATAAAAATTGTTTCTTATTTTCATATGTTTTATGCATAAATTGTTTTTTGAAAATGGGTGGGCAAGGATTTCAATTTTTGTTAGCTCTGCATAACTAATTTTCTAAGTTTGCCACTGGACTTAGAATCATTCTCAGATCATGACCTTATTATTCTACGGTCGTACATTGGTTAGATGCAATAATACATATGGCAGTGTTATTTCAGTTTGTGGTGATAATCATAATTTCGATTTATGAATTTTTTAAGGATTTTTGTTGTTTTGGGTTGTGTGCAATCGGTTTGGATTTGATGTTGGTTTTGGTGATGTGGGATTAATAGTTGTCACCGGCGGCTTTTGTCCGCTTTTTTCATTGGAGTTGATATTGTTGATGGCTTGTTGAAGTTAGCATCTTTACTAGTAGTATTTGCTGTCTTCAATGTAATATTGACGTTTATGTATGAAAATTATTCTATGTATCGACGGTGTGAGTGACTCAACCCTTAATATTTATTATCAACTTTATTTTTAATAAACAAAAAGTGTATTTGATACAATCTAACTATTTATTTATGTTGGTGCAAGCACACGGCGGTGCTCTAAATCATCCTCCGTTTATGTAATGCAATTGATTGAGTAAATGCAATGTAAGTGCAACATAAGCCAATAATTAAAATTTTGATGGCAGTACTTAAGTGGCTGGCGACACAATACATTGTTTCTAGGTATTAAAAATTGCACTTGAACATGGGTCAAGTATCAGACGAGCATCTTTACACTTCTCATAAATTAAAATTAAAACTAATTTTGTAATGAAAATTAGCGGTAAAATTTGTAGCATAAAAATTCAAGTCCCTTGGGTGGTATAAGGTACATACAGAAGATTACATACATATACTACCAAACTTGTAAGACATTATACATAGAATTTCGAATATAAGCGAACTGTTAAGGGTACTTAAATTCTCAATCTATTATATCAAAACAGAGCTTAGCCTCATCCCAGGGACCATGGATCTCAAATTTGAATTCCTGCATCTGTATGAGCCAGTATGGACAGACAACTGATACAATAATCAACAACCCTAAGAACATCACAAAAAGAAATAGGTGCAAGGTATAAACAAGGGCCAAGGTGGCAATCATCAGACCAAAAGAAAACCACATGTGCAAACGGAAGGAATATTTCTTAATACAGTAAGTAACCAATGGAGCGAAAAGGAAAACTTGCAAAGAGAAGTGCATGATTGCAAAAACAAGCAGAGTTGATGGAAGGCGGGATGCAATAAAAACTGAGGCCACAATAGAAGCATTTAAAGAAATGCAACTTGTCAATGTCGGACTGTTTAGAGCACCAAGTGTTCTTACAGTGGATCCAAAGTAGTCATGGAAGAACAGATGGAGCAAAAGTAGTGAAAATGTTACTGCCAAAATGGAGTCTGAGCTAATGGATCTTGTAAGAGTTTGATAGATAGGAGCCAAAAGATACAGGCCAGAGGTGAAAAAGGAAACATTGAGGAGGTAATGCAAGAACAGATTGAGGGATAACATTTCTTGAGTTAAAAGGAGAATAAGAAAACCCAACCCAAGAAGGGTGACATCAAGAAGTAAAAGTGAATTTTCATTAAGAGTTGATCTGAGGGTGTAGATCCAAACCAACCCGATTAGAGCTACAATGCACAAATATTGGGAGATGGACACTGAATCCTGTATCACTTTTAGCAAGTCCCTTTTAACAACATTGGCATTAGTGACCATATCTTCAAGAAAAGATTCATCTGTGTGATTGTCATCAAAACCAGGTTGCATCCCCCCATAAACCACTTTTTTCCATTTAGGTTTTGCGGGAGATGTGCTTTCAGTCATGCTGCTAACCATTGCAACTCAATTGTCTAGCAAAAACGAAAACCGTCTATAGTCACGTGAGATCTAACCTTCACAGGGACTTCCAATGAGTTTCCAGAAGAAATAGGCTTTGCCAACCTGTCCAAGTATATGGAAAATAGATAATGAAGAAACAAAAAATTACTAATAAAGACAATCACTTGACTTCAAAAATAATTTTCCCCCCATCTTTATCCGAAAATAATTACACCAAATATTCATTTCAAAATGTATATCGAGCAGAGAAATTTCAGACATCCCTCAAGACCAATGTGGGTTAGGTGCTCTGTCATAAGGAAAAGAAAAACAAAAATGCAATGTATCATACCTAAAGGCTAAAACTAGCTTTTTTTTTTTTTTCCTCTATCATAAATATATATATATACACACACACACAGACATACACTCAAGCAAGAAATACCAAGCTCTTGAAGAACACACAACCTAACATTAAAAGAAAAAAAAGTTCAAAATTTTCCACCCACAAAATACATAAAATTATAACTACATGAATAAAAACAAACACAGACAAAATAAAAATTAAAAGATAAAAAACTGAGAGAAAGTTGAGCACATATCACAAGTTTGAATTACATATTAACATTACATATTAGAATCGCCAGATACCCATACAGAACTATGTGAACAACCTGGAAATTAGCCTCTACGTTCACAGAAAGATGAACCTGATAACTCAAAAAAGACTCGAGGCTAATGTCAAGAAAAGGAAGAAGTCTATTGACAGAAGACAGAAGGTCCACAGGGTTATTCCTAGCTTCCATAAGCAGGGCCATCACCGGAGCCTTTTGACTTTTGGCATCATAAAAAAAGATCAAACACCTAACTATTCAAGCAAGGCACAATTGCAGTCATATACGTAAACTTATGTACTCAAGAGGATAGATCATACAATGTGATCAACAAGCTCCTGTCCGGATTTTAGTATAGTTTTGCATAAAATGGTGCTTCAAAGATAGAAACGAATAATGTTTTCCATGCATTATATTTTTAAGTGGAATATGAAGACATTAAGCAGCATAATTATAAATATTACTATTAATGTCAGCATTCATGAAAATTGCTTGTTGTCTTCAAGTTATAAAGTTAAGTAATATCCAATGAATGTCGAAACAATTTGGTTGCTTTCTTTGTTGTTTTAACAAAAATAAGAGGACCGTCAGCAAAGCAAACACGAGGTTAGAATTCAAAAACATTTTTAAGTGTTTCTAGTATCAAGTCTTAAATAAACTGGCTCTTTAATTTGTTGGTCCAATGAACTCAATGTACTGTAAATAATACTTCTCTGTGGATGGGACAAGTCTCCCGCTATAAAACGGTTTGTACTCCTCTCAACTTCTATCCAACTGCATCCAGCTGGCTTTTTCAAGTCTCTTATCCTCATAAGCTGTCTTACCTCCATGACCCTATCCCATCTAGCTTCTGATGCATATAAGTTTGACATCACCACATAGTTCCCAATATTATCGACTTCAATTTCAAACAGATGATCTGCCACAATACGGCCCAAGTCCACCATATGATGAGTTCTACAAGCACCCAGCAATGTCCCCCATATGTTGGCATTTGCTTCAATAGGCATCTTGGACACAAAAGAAAATGCATCATCAACACGCCCACCTCTCCCAAGGAGATCCACCACACAAGCATACTGTTCCACGGTTGGTTTGACACCATAAACCGCTTCTATGGTATAAAAGATCTTCAGCCCTTCACTCACAAGGCCAGCATGACTGCAAGCAGATAAAACAGCAGTAATAATAACATTATCAGGCTTTATACCCAACTCAAGCATATGAGAGAAGACCCCAAGTGCTTCCTCTCCCATACCATGCATGGCAAACCCACCAATCATAGCTGTATACATAACCAGATCCTTATGCAGGCTGCACTGAAACAGCTTATAAGCACATACTATGGCACCGCATTTTGCATACATATCTAACAGAGCTCCCGTCAAGTAAACGTCATGAAGAAAAGCTCTCACCACATATCCATGACACTGCCTCAGCAGGTGGACTGAGGATATTTGAGCAGATACAGGAAGGAGGCTCATAATGGTCATTGCATCTGGCTTCATTCCTTGAGCTTGTAACTCATAAAACAGATTAACAGCTTCAGCAGGACAATCATTTTCAGCATAAGCTCGGACCATTAGATTCCAAGAGATGAGATCAGTTTCAGACATACTGTTAAATACCATTTGTGCATCATCATGCGACCCACAATTCACATAAGCTGAAATCATTGAATTGCATGTCGCTCTTTTCTGTGATAAACTCTGAAAGATCTTGAATGCGTACTCCATGTTACCACATTTGGCGTATGCATCAAGTATCGCATTTCCAATATTAGGCTCAGTATCATCCAACAAAAGCTCAGCCTTAATTGAATAGCTATGAGCTTCTTTAACCTTTTCTACTCTCAATACTGCAGAACAAAACTGAATTATGGTCAAGATGGTAATATGATCCGGTATCATACCTTCCTTAAGCAGCCCATTTAATAAGTTCACAAACTTGGTAGAATAGCCAATACCTGCAAAGGCAACTAGCATGGTATTCCACGATATCAAATCTCTCCTAGACATCATCAAAAATGTCTCATAAGCATCTTTAATTTTATCACATTTCACATAGAAACTAACCATGGCATTTCCAACTGCTGTAGACTCGTATAGCCTAGGATGTCGAAGAATGTACCCATGGATCTTTCTCCCCACATGCAAGAGTTTTAAATGAGCACAAGCAGGCAGAATGCTGATAATAGTTACAGAGTCTGGCCCCATCGTCTGTAAAGAGATTAGTTTGTGAAACAAATCCAATGCTTTCAACCACTCACCATTTGATGAATATCCTGCAATAATTGCATTCCATGAAACCAAATCTCTTGATTTCATCCTGTGGAACAAAGATTCCGCTTTTTCTATTCGTCCAAGAAGTAAATAAAAACTTAACAAAGCATTGCACACAGAAACATCTGCTGCTAGTTCACTCCGGCGTAGAACATAACAATGAATCTCTCTCCCTGACCAGTAGGCATTATTATCTAAAGAAGCACAAATGGGCAGAATAGTTGCAATGGTTGCATTATTTGGGTCCATTGGTCCTTTGAGCATCCAACTGAACAACTCATATGCCTTTTTTATCAATCTATTCTCAGAAAACCCTGCAATCATTGCATTCCACGAAACGACATCTTTGTCAATGATGTTATCGAACACAGTATATGCATCATCAGAAACTAGCCCACATTTTGCATACATAGATATCAGAGAATTTCCCACAAGAACATATGTTTCTAATCCAGACTTCATCACATAAGTGTGCACACTCTTCCCCATATCTAAATCCCCTAAGCGAGCACACACCGGAAGAACAGTAGCAATGGTAACAGAAGTCGGCTTATCCTTCCCACCTACATGCATTTCATGAAACAACTTTATTACCTCACTATTGTACTTCCGAGATGCAGAAAACCCAGATAAGACAATGTTCCAAATTACAGAATCTGAGTAACACATTTGACCAAAGAGTGTCTTGCAATCATCCAATGCGCCACATTTGGCATACATATTGAGCAGCGCTTTCGAGACAGAGAGGCATGAAAGATCACCATGCTTGACAACATAACCATGAAGTGCTTTTCCGGAATTTATTGCTAAGAGGGCAGCACAGGATTTGAGAAGGGCTGCTAATACCTGGTAATAGGGTTTAAACTGACCAGAACTTTGAGAACTACGAAGTGGAAGAGGCAACACTTCATTATGCCTGTCATCTATGCAGTAGCTCCTTTTAAAATTTCGAGAACTGGGTGACACATGTCTACAAGCAGCTCTTGTACGCTTTAAATATATATTACAAGCATTAAAATTTCTCAGCATTATAGCTGAGTTAAAGAAGTTTTAAGCTTTTCAAATTCCCACTCGGAAACCTCAACCAAAATTGGACAGCCAGTGGAGAGAATTCCACCGAGTACATGTATGGAACCACATTCTTATGTTGCTTTACATCCCCGCTTTTTCTGATTGCAGAGAATTTCAGCCAACAGAGTCCTGCAGTGTCTTCTTCCAAATACTGGTCACTCTGAGTTCTTTGCTCAAAAAAAGATGACTGAAATTGAGGAGGAAAAGGGTTATATCTTAAGACACTTCCGGCCTCCTCCTTAAGAATTATCGCTTCAGTGCACAACTCGTCTTAGTGGCCGTGCTGGACCCTATTTTCAATAAACATGGCATTATTTCTAATTCAAAACCTCTCAGCTTTTAACTAAACCTAGTGGTTGGAACAATTGCATGTTGGCATACGTACAATAGCCAATTACTCACCCTTATGTATTCACCCTTTCTCTCTCTCATTTCTTAAGCTTGTCTTGTCCAAGCCAAACAAAAGAAAAATGCAAAAAAATATATAGCAGTGTGGAATTGTGGCACACCTAAGTAAATCACAAAATCAAGAGAAAAGCCATATGAAAATCAACAAAAATCCATCTGCCTTCTTTGGGAATTTAACATTTTCTTAACAAAAATCGTCAAAAATGGAAACAGATTAAAAAAAAAAAACTAAAAGTGGGTTTCATTCAAATTAGTGTTGGGATACATGAAACATCTCTAAATGCAGTTGAAAATGCAGCAAATCTCTAAATGCAAAGAACAAGGATCCACAAAACTTCACACTGCGATTCTTGTCAACCAATCCTATAACCATTATCAGAATAGAGAAATGAAACACAAGCAGTTTTCCTTCAATTTCTTAGCAGAGCATCACAGATTAACTAAGATTCAAGCATTAGTATGCTCTTGAGTTTGAAACTAAATGTAAAACCGGAGAAGAAATAAATTACCATTACCTGATTCCGATTTGGGGCAGTGTGGCCTATAGGGCTCAACTCTTAAGACATATCAACAGGGGCTGTGGGCAACATTAGATTAAACTGAATCAGATTTCCAACTCTACTACAGATAGCCGCCCAACATATGTTATACTCAAAGGGGAACAAAGATCGAAAGAAACAGTACCGTGGGCAGGTGTACAACTTCATCTTCATCTGGGCGGGCACCAACATTAAGGGGTTGAAGTCTTTTTGACACGTTTGTGTCTACTTGCTTGGCGGACCATCGGTGGGAGGGTACTGGGTAGGGCTGTAAATACAGCTCGAGTTCAATTCGTATTGCGTGCTTTTCAGCTCGGTTCGGCCTCGTGTTCCTAGGATTTTTTTGTTTCGAGGATAAAAATAAACATTATGGTGCGTTTGGATCAGAAAATTATAAAATCCGTAAAAATTTATAAATGATGGAATTTTTAACTTCATCAATATAAAATTTAATTAATTGCAATTTCTATTATTTGGTTGTATGTTAGAGTTTGAAATGTATAATAAATTAAGAAAGTTTAAAATAAATAAAAAATAAAATAGAAAAAAACCTTGTTTTGAAAATGAAAATTGAATACTGCAAGGAATTTGTAAATAATACATATTTTGGTGGAAATTGAAGTGGGGAATTTAAATAATGAATTCCTTCGTTTTTTCCCACAGAAAAGTTTAAAATTTCCGATCTGATAATGCCAAACGAGAGAATTAGCTTGTAGGAATTATGAAATCCTCACTTTCAATTAAATTTCATTATTTTTTTCCCTCATCCAAACACACTCTAAAAGACAAGACTTCTACCAACACCCCCTAATCTAAATGGAACGCTAGAGACACAGTAAGGGTCACCACCAGGCTATCTTTATTTAAATGTTTTCAATTTATTTTAAATAATTTATTAATTGTATTGTAACTCAAGGTGAATATGAGAAACAACCTCAAAATCAGTAGTTGTGGAAGAGGTTTGTTCATTATCATATGTGTTTTAGGGAATCAATATTTGAGAGAAAATTATTGTGTATTCTCATTGATAATAAGGGCCTCTTTATATAGATGATTACAATGTATAGAGTCTGAATTCTACAAGGAAAGATAATCATACAATGAATGGAGATCTCAAGATATTCTCCGAGATTATCTATAATTAAAACTCTATTACCACTGGGTCAAGTAACCTAGAGTTTGGGCCAGACACAATTTGGATTTACTTAAACACTCCCTCTTATGTCGCCCAAACGCGGTGTTTCTCTCGTTGACTCGTTCAAAAACCTTCCCAAGTAACAAAAACCCAGTGGGACAAAAATAACCTCGGTCGAAGGGGAAAAAGAGCACAACACACCCTTCACATTTCGAGATCAACATATAGACATCTCCCCCTAATGTTTGTGTCTCCCCTGATGACTACGATCATGGGAGTTCAGATAACTTCCGCAAGCCAATGCTTGCAACATGTTTCTCAAACATGGATTTGGGCAATGACTTAGTGAACAAGTTAGCCACATTGTCCTCAGATCGAACCTGGTTCACTTTGATCTTGAGGAGCTTTTGTTATTGCTGATTGTAGAAGAACTTAAGCGATATGTGCTTGGTGTTGTCGTCTTTGATGTAGCCTTGCTTCATTTTCTCAATACAAGCAGCATTATCCTCATAAATGCTAGCAGGCTCATATGTAGTGGATTCCAAACCACAATTACTTCGAACATGCGTAACTATTGATCTAAGCCATATATATTCACAAACTGCTTCGTGAAGAGCAATAATCTCTACATAGTTCGAAGAAGTAGTGACTAAGGTCTGTTTAGTAGATCTCCAAGATATCACTGTCTTTCCCATGGTGAATACATAACCAGTTTGGGAACGACCTTTGTGCGAGTCAGAGAGATACCTAGCATCAGCAAAACCTTCCAAAATATTTATTTTGTTTGGGATGGGGAGAGAGAACGCAGACCACTATTGGTGGCGTTCTTGACATATGATAGGTCCGAATCCATCGTCTCTCTGTAAGGATAGAACAAGCCCATATCAATCGTACCACTTAGGTATCGAAAGATATCTTTAACACCAGTCCAATGGTGTCGTGTTAGCGCAGAGCTATATCTAGCTAATAAGTTCATGGCAAATGAGATGTCCGGTCTTGTGCATTGTGCTAAGTACAATAATGTGCCTATTGCACTTAGATATGGCACTTCTGCCTCTAGCACATCTTCGTCATCCTCTTTTGGACGGAATGGATCCTTCTTTGGATCAAGACTACGGACAACCATTGGGGTGCTTGAAGGCTTAACCTTGTCAGTATTGAAACACTTAAGCATCTTTTGGATATAGGCTGATTGATGAATCAAGATACCATCTTCACAGTGCTCAAGTTCCAAACAGAGGCAAAACCGTGTTTTCCCAAGATCTTTCATCTCAAACTCGGATTTCAAGTGTTCAGCGGTTTCCCTTAACTCTTTAAGGGTGCCAATTATGTTCATGTCATCGACATAAACCACTACTATTGCAAATCTGAAACTTGTTCTTTTTATGAACACACATGGGCATAGTTCGTTGTTAACATATCTCTTCCAAATCAAGTAGTCACTTAGACGGTTATACCACATCCGTCCAGATTGCTTCAATCCATATAGTGAACGTTTCAATCTTATTACAAACACACTCCGTGGTTTAGAGCCACTTGATTTGGGTAACTGAAGTCTATCTGGGACCTTCATGTATATCTCTATATCTAGATCCCCATATAGATACGCAATAACCACATCCATAAGCTGCATGTACAGTTTTTTAGAAACTACCAAATTGACAAGGTAGCAGAATGTGATAACATCCATTACGGGATAATAGGTCTCCTCGTAGTCGATTCTAGAGCATTGTGAGAAGCCTTGCGCCACAAGGCAAGCTTTGTACCTTACAATCTCGTTTATCTCATTACGCTTTTTAACGAATACCCATTTATGACCAACTGGTTTGGTGTTGGGTGGTATTGGCACAACCACCCCGAATACCTTTCTCTTCACTAGAGAATCAAGTTCTACTTGGATCGCATCTTTCCATTTTGGCCAATCAGCTCTACATTGGCATTCATCAATAGAGTGTGGTTCGATGTCATTGGTCTCAATAATCTCATGCGCTACTGAATAGGTGAATACATCATCAATGATTATGAAGTTTCTTTCCCACGTCTCATGTACATTAGTGTAATTTATAGAGATCTCTACGTTCTCAGGGATAGATTTTGACATTGAGGCGTCTCCCAAAGATGTCTCTTGGACATAACCATAATCCGGAACAATCTCATGGGACAGATTTTGAGTATCGATGATCAAAGGATTTGTTTGTGCCTCATTCGCTCTCTTTCTAGGGCGAGTATCCTTCGAACCAATCGGTCTACCGCACTTCCTCGCGGGACCGGCGGCCATAGACACCACATCACTGCGATTCTGGACAGTGGCGCCATCTCCTGGTGTCATGGGAGTGGCGTTACATCCAGTATTTGGGACGTCAATCCTTGCAGGCACGTTTACAACAGGTATATGTGATCTCGTCACTTTAGCAACATCAGAAAAAGCATCAGGCAAAGTGTCTGCTTCGTTCTGGAGCTCGATTATTCTTTTCACTTCAAGTTTAGATTGTGCGATACGGGGATCGAGATGAGACATAGTGGGGACAGACCACGACAATTCATGTCGTTCCTGTTGAACATATGCGTTCTTATCTCCCCCTAGCGATGGGAAGACTGTCTCATCAAAGTGACAATCAGCAAATCTAGTGGTAAAGAGATCGCCTGTCAAGGGTTCAAGGTAGCGGACGATGGTCGGAGATTCATATCCAACATAGATGCCCATTCGTCTATGTGGACCCATCTTAGTACGATGTGGCAGCGTAATAGGCACATAAATGGCACACCCAAAAATGCGTAAGTGCGAGATATCAGGCTCATACCCAGTCACTAGCTGTAATGCAGAATAAGGTTGGGTGGCAGTAGGTCGTAGACGAATTAGCGTGGTTGCGTGCAATATTGCATATCCCCAATCGGAAATAGGGAGATTGGTGCGGATAACCAATGTCCGTGCTATCATTTGTAGTCATTTGATAGTGGCTTCTGCAAGACCATTTTGGGTATGGACATGGGGAACAGGATGCTCTACATCAATCCTCAGTGACATGCAATAGTCATTGAACGTTTTCGATGTAAACTCCCCAGCATTATCAGGTCGAATTGACTTAATTGGGTGGTCTGGGTAGTGAGCCCGTAGACTGATAATCTGGGCTAGGAGTTTAGCATAAGCAGCATTCCGAGTGGACAACAGCGCGACATGTGACCAGCGTATCGACGCATCAACCAATACCATAAAGTATTTAAAAGGTTTGCATGATGGTTGAATTGGTCTACAGATATCCCCTTGGATTCTCTGTAAGAACAGAATGAGTATTTTGGGATCCTTTGCGTAGGACTGTCTCGGTCCTAATTTCCCTAAGGAACAGGCTTTGCAAAATGATGGAAGGGCCTTAGAAGCAACCAATGAGGATTTTGGATGGGCCTGAGCGTCTAAGTCGCTATTAGAAGCAAAATTTGTGACTACATCACCCATCATGGTGTTGGAGCCAGGGGAAGTGGCACCCATGGAGCCATTTCCATGGGTGACGTCTTTGTTGGAGTTGTCATGGGGGACATGGGTGGCCCTAGCCCAACGGTGGACGGCTGCGGCGGTCACACTAAGTCCAGGAATCAATCTTTGATTCGTGCTTCTTTTCGCTCGAAAGAATGGATGTCCGTGTGAAGTTTTTAGTATATGAATCATCATGTCATCACCAGGATGTTTTAGTCTGTCATGCCAAAGCCAAAATGTGTCAAAATCCAAGAGATCTTCTCTTATGATGTTATTGGATTCAATAGGTCGAATGGTAGTGACATAAAGTCCACTAGATTGACACATAAGCTTCTCTATGATGCGCTTTCATCTGCAGTCATTAGAGGTTATGCAAAGGAACTCTTTTCCATTCTGAGTATGCGTTTCTGCATGGAATCTGTTGGCTCGGATATCTTTAAAGCTCAATAAGGTTCGATTTTCCTTAGGAGCGTAGAGAGCTTCTATGACATTAATCAAGGTGCCATTTGGCAAAAGGAATTGGGTCATTCCATATCCTTGAACTAATCCTGATGGCCTAGCCATCGTAGTCACAGAGGAATATGTCGGCAACATCTCCAAGAATAATTGCCTATGGTGGAGAATGGTGTGCGTAGTCGCACTATCTGCAAGACATTGCAATTCTCTAGAATCTATTCCTAAAAGAAAAAGCTCGTAATTAAAAAGGAGTCATAAAGAAAAGAACTTGATCGGAGTAATATTTTCTATGTTTTTAGTATCATTTTCCCTACATTTTACTCAGTTATTTTCTTAACAATGTCATTTCTAACTTACTTTGTTGTATTTAGGTAGAAATGAGCTCCAAACGCAAGAAATGAGCTAAGAAGAGCTAGAAATGATGGAAACGAAGGCAAGGAGGAAATGAAGTGTAGAAATGGGAAAGAAATGGAGAAATGAAGCTTTCCTAATTCTAATAAGAAAAGGAATCCCAGTTGAAGTAGGAATCCTAATGCAATTAGGACTGAGCTCGGAAAAATGGTGTTCGGAAATGAGAAATGACAGAGTCCTAGTTGGACTACGAAACCTGATGACACTAGGAGTCCTGGTGGTGCTAGGAGATGTTGTGGCTTCAAGATGACTCAAGATTGTTCAAGAATGTTCTAGAATGCACAAGGAATTTCGGCAACTAAGGATTGGGTTTTGAAATTGTCCAATTGAGAAGTCTAACCCAAAGATTGAAGCATGTGACTTGCACATGAGTTTCTAGATCATTCTTGACGTTTTGGAAGAACCCTAAATCGATTATTATTGGTTTTTGCCGAATATTAATAAAAGATTCATAAAGATTTCGGCAAGAGTCCATTAAGGGATTATTTTCGGATTTCCTTGATATTTGTGAAGAGAAAATAGTGGAAGAAGTATTGAATTGTGATTCTACATTCAAGGAAGCCGAAATATGGACTAAATACATGGAGAATTCGGCCAAGGGGAAGTTTACTTGTTCTCTAATTCAAATGGAATTTTCTTATTGGTTGAATGATGTCACAAAAAGAGAATTCCTAGGAAACGCTAACCCTAGGCCGTGCACTATATAAAGGAGGGGATAATTGTCGTGCAAAACATCTCTCAACCCTGAATCAAAATCGCAATTCCTCCCCTTTAATCTCTCAAAGTTTCGGCCTCTCCAAGTGTTCAAGGTTTTGAAGCTGTGAAGCAAGTTCTTCCTCCATCCTCCTTCCTTGCTGTGATCCTCCTTGCCTTCCACCACCTTTGAAGACCTTCTTGTGTTCTTGAAGCTTCTTTAAAAGTGTAACCATGAACTTTAGAACTTTGTTTTCGGTTTTGTTTTCTTGTAACTTTAAAATCAAATTCTTTAGCGTTCTTTGTTTTTGGTTTTCTTAGATGTTGCGATTTCATGTTAGATTAAAGTATATGTTTTGATGTTTAGTTTCCAATAACCTTGAAGCATGAATTCATTTTAGGATTTTCAGATTTGTAATTTGCGATTTCTTTATATGTTCTTGAATGTTTGTTGGTTTTGTTCTTTAATCCCATCTTTCATATTCGATTTCTTTGATGACCAACTTAGGTTTTGAATTGCATGATTGAATCCATAATAAGATGCTAGCGTTCTAGGTCTTGTTAATTAAAGTGGAAAACCTATAATCACTTAGGTAAATCAACAAAGAGAATTGCATGCTCGATTAGCGTTCTAACTTGTGTGTTTTTCTTAAGTCGATCAAACTTTCTAAATGCTTATTGCGTTGGATATGTGTGTTATTGGATTGGTCACTCATTAGCATGCATGTTTAATAGGGTTAACTATGTTGCGTTCATCTAGTTAATTTAACTAAGAAAAGTAAAAAGAACTTATGCATGCGTTCATGGTTTGTTCTTGATTGATTTCGTGCAAGTATGTGTTTTGATTCGTGAATTATGATTTGTGTCCTTGAATTAGTGTTAAAGGTTGTTAATTACATCATACATTCTCATCCGTCCATCTCATCTTGATTCTTGGTTGATTGGTCAATATAATTAGTAAATTAGGTAATTAGAATAGTAAATAAACAATTTTCGAAACCCCTTATTCATTCTTTGTAAATTTTCGTAAATATTATATACTTGTGATTAATATTCTTTCTTTGACGTTTAAATGACAGGAGCACCCTCAATCTCCGGACATAACTATCCCTATTTGCTAAATACTACAATTGTCAACAGGGTTAATTTTGAGAACTCATTTTGAGCTCATCATAACTCAACTTTTATTAATAAGCCAACGGAATTACATCATTGTCTCTTTCACTAGAGAAAATCTAATCCAAAAACTAGCTAATGCAAAACAATGGAAGTCGTCTAACTTCTTTCGGTAGCTCCAAAGTAAATGTGACTAGGTGAGTGTTGGATCATAATTCATATACATATTTGTCCCCTAAAACATGGAAATTACTTATTCTAAAGTCTAAATTTAATGTTGACTAATCCAATTTCATTATTTCCCTAATCTTATACTTTTGCTTAACCTTTGTGTTTATTTATATATATTTATTATGTTTCCTTATCATGCTAGGAAATCATGGAGAAGAATGGAAATGCACTAAAAAGTCAACCTTAGAACATTTTCTTACTCCGGCTAGGAGAAAGTGAGCTAGACAAGGAAGAAGGAGCGACCGCCTCAACAAATGAACTCCAAATGAGCTGAAACTCTGTAGATAAATTCTAGACATCCTAAGAAACATTTCTTATGAAGAGTACAAGAGCCAGATAGAAATGTAAGGCCTTCAAACAATCAGTCCAATTTTCTACAGAAGCAAAACTGTAAAACTGGACCTGTAAGGAGTCCAGTAGCATTTTCGGCCCAACCACTATTCCAAAAGCTCTAAAATTCTAGCAGGATGATCTACACTCATAAAGAAACATTTTTTATGAAGAAGTCAGAGACCCATTCTGAATACTTGGTGGAGATATAATTGAAGGAATAAAGGGGCAGAAAGTGACCTGAAAAACAGCTCAACATATTCCCACCCACATGAAGAAAGCTAGATGCTTTTATCTTTTTCCTTGAATATATTTTTCTACTCTATTCTCTTTAATATATCATCATCACTTCCATATTTCTGCACCTTCATGCTTTGCTTTCATTTCATCATTACTCCATCTTTTCCATATTTTACAAACCCCTTCCATACTCCACTTTCATTATTTTTCTGCCACTCATCATTTCACTCTTCTTTTTCTTCCCTATTTAAACACATTGTCCTCTCACTCTCAAGCACCAATTCCTGAATCCATAACATCTTCTTTCTCTCTTCATCTCCTTCATAAAACCTCCATTACCACTACCACAATCTTCATCATATTTTCCATCTACCCATTCCATTTCATAGACAAAAAGCTTCACTACTCCACTATTTCACCACTTGATCATCTCTACATCTCATATTCCATCATCAACCTTTGAAGAAGAAGGAGAGGAGTCTAGCATCACATGAGTTCATCTACACCATCCTCAACTTGATTATCACTAGTCCCTTCTCTATCCCTACTTTTTAGTTTGATGTTCATAAACATGTTGAGGCTTATGTATTTGATTATGAGTGAGTAGTTAGTTTGTTGGGGTTAGGGTTAAAAGCCCTAGCCAAACTTGTAATGAATTGATGTTTGAGTCTTAATTGATGCATTCTCCATGATCATCTTTACATGCTAATTCAACAAGTGAATGCTTGTATTTGAATCTAGCTAATTTGAATACTTTGTATTTGTCATTACATGAACAATGTTTAGAGAATAGCTAGCTTTAGACATTGAAAGCATGATAGCACATGTGAGCCCCGGAAAATTTATCGAGCTTAATCGAGATCGTTCTTTAATTATTTATTTACGATCTCGAAAATTATTATAGGTGCTCGGAAATATTTTTCAGAACTTTTCACAAGGAGAAATTATTGATTTAAAGGTTTGATAATAAAAGACACGAGACGACGAGTTCGTGGGAATTTTCGGAGAATTTTTCCGGATACCCGAGCTAATTTATACGAATTTTGGAAGTTTTGGGATTTTAAATAATTATTTAAGGGAAATGGAATTATCTGGTTCAATCTGATCCATTCATTTACCCACCGCTTAATTTGGATCGTCCAAGATTTATTAAGAGGACTATATATAGACCTTCCATCAGACCAACGCATCAGATCATTCCAGAAGCATCAAGCTCCCTCTGACCCGCGACGCGACCTGACGACCCGAGAACAAGACCCGGTCGAAACTCCTCCGTCCGACCATATCTCGCGGCGGACCACCGGCGTTAGCTTCGTCTCGCCGACGCCGACATGCCTCTGGCCACGGATCATCCATGCACGGACTGTGGAGAAAGATTCGAAGCTTGAAAGGTTTGAACTTTTCGGCGATGCTTCTGCAATTTTCGGCGATCTTCGGGGCTGTGTGAGGTAGGAAAACTAACCCTCTCCTTACGCTCTACGTGCTGGTATAAGTGATTCTCGAATTCGATTAAGTTTTGATGAAATTGTGTTTTGGGTGATTTCGGGTACCGACGGACCGCCGTCCATGGCGGCGATTCTGTTAGAACTTGAAGTGAACTCATCATTATCTATGATTAAGTAAACTGTCCTAGATAAAACGATATTCTAATTAATAGGAGATATAAGAGGAGTACTATACCTAGAGACCAAATAAGCTAAATATATCAAGCTTTATTGGTTAGGGATTCATTACTTAGATTACAAGGAAATCTGCAAATCAGTGATACATGAGGACACTTATTGGGATGACTTGATTCTTAAGAAATATCTTTATGGGAGGATTCTTAGAATTAATCATCTGATATAAATTAAGTGCTTGGGGTCCCTGTTCTCTCTACAACAATAAGCATAAGTCCTGCCCCATTGAAGGAGCTTGAGATTAGAGAAGATCAGAAGACCTTGACTCGAGTAACTGTACGTAATCATTCAAGGAGCAGCTCAAGATGTCTTCAATTCAAGAATCAGGTATTGTGCTTAATCCATATAGTTCATGTTCATATTGATTCATGTGT
>LYNE01001695.1:25281-66399 GCA_001662545.1 Rosa x damascena
TTTGGGTACTTCAGCCTTTGCCATTCATAAGCCATATGCAATGAATAAGCAGATAAAGGAATGTGGATACATAGTTTTCTTGTTTTAGCCTTTTCTCCAAGTCATTTTCAAATTGTGACTACAATTTCAAATCATACTCCTATTTGGAAGTGTGTACAATTATGCACTTGCAGATGTGCTACAATTATGTACAATTTGTATGGATGAGTTTTGAACACATTTCTTGATTGAGGTGAAACTTTTTAGTTGATCTGAATGTTAATATCTTTTCTCTGGCAGAAAGAGTGATCCCAGGAATTGAGCTGGTGCGGTTAGCATCATGGTGTTTGCAGTATGAACCTAGTGAGAGACCAAATGCCAAGTCTCTTGTGACTGCCCTTGTTCTTCTTCAAAAGGAAACTTCGTTGAAGCCAAAAGATATTATATCAGCTTTTGTTTCATGTATAGGTAGCTAGGAATGATTTCTTGTTTGGTACATTATCTATCTTGAATGTATGGATGTTTGAAAAATGGTGATTGAATGATATGGATTAGAGTACTGTTTATGTGTTAATTACTATCTAATATTCAGTCATGCAACTCTTTAATGCAAAACCATGTGTTGTATGATGATAAAAGAGTTCAAAATTGAGGCTTTTCCTACAACAGTCACTGGTTGCTACCCAATTGATTACAATATTCACACAACGGATAACCAAATATAGTTGTTGTGTGAACTAACAACCAACAACAAAAGAAAACAAAATTCTGTTGTGTGAGATTCATAACACACAACATAAACAAAATGATCACTGTTGTCTAAGTAATTAACAGACAAGGGAGATAATTTTACTTCAGTTGTGTGTTACTTACCTCAGACAACAAATATTAAGTTATATCTGTTGTCTGTTATTAGTCTCAGACAACAAATAATGAGTTATATCCGTTGTGTGTTATGAATCTCAGACAACAAAGAATGAGTTATATCCGTTGTGTGTTATGAATCTCAGACAACAAAGAATAAGTCATACCTGTTGTGTGTTATGGATCTTAGACAACGGCAAAATTTCATCTTCTATTGTCTGAATGTGCCGAGGCATCGCCGCGCATGCCATGCCAGGCACATGCTGCGCAGAACTCACACAACGGAAATAGGTATTTCTGTTGAGCAAACTATTATCACACAACGGTGAAATCACCGTTGTCTGGCTTTTCAATCACACAACACTCACTTAGACCACGGTGAGATTGGTCATCACACAACACAAATCCACCGTCGTCTGATGACCTTTTTGTAGTAGTGTAGCTTTTTAAGATTAGATTTCTAATAATTTTTTATATTCCACTATAAGAAAGAAAGAAAAAAAAACTCAAAATATATTGTTTTTAGTATATTATTGTGAGATTAATCTTGATTAATATAATGAAGATTTAGTATCTATTATTCTTTCCTTCATTCTATAGTTGTATTATTATGAGATTAGTCTTTATTAATAAACATTTATTTAATATTTAGAAAAAAATACTTATGTCAAAACAAGGATATAATGTTTTGTTTCATTATTTTGGCAATATAAAAGAAAGCATTCGTGGAATTGTCATGAGATTTTAAATAAAAATGTCTCATATTCAAATCTCATCATTGTAGTTTTTTAATATTTTTAAAAACAAAATGAAATTTTGTGTTTGTAACGGGCCAGCCCACAATATGTCGTGCTCGGGCCGGGCCAGGCCAATGGGCCAATATTCTTAGGCCCAGCCCGACCCGTTATTCTATCATGCTCGGGTCATGCCGGGCCACTAACGGGCTTGGGTCGTACCGGGCCCCTTTAAAGCGTTCCGGGCATGTGGTAGAAGTGTCACCCGGGCACTGATATTCTCCCGGGTACTTCGTCAGCAGGGACACCAAGTGTCAGAGGAGAGGCGCATGGTCTCGAATTCTTGAACCAGCAGAACGCAGATGACCCACTGGGCATCCAAGACCAAGTGGCCTCGGTATCAGATTTGGAGTCTATGCTAGCAGAGATCGCAGCCTTCCGGGAACAAGCCAGGATCGATGGGGAACAACAAAGAACCGATAGAGAAACAAACCTCCTTTCGCAACATAGACTGCAGGAGCTGGAAGATGAAAACACTGCGCTGGCCCGAGCACTAGACAGAAGGCACCAGCATAATGAGGCACTCACCCAAGCCCTAACTAGGGCATCCCAGGTAGCAACAGATGTAAATGCTACCCCGGTAACAGGAGGCACCAGCCTCGCTCCAACCCGGTCAACGGAAAGTGGTCACTGAATGATCCAGGTACCGGTAGACTTGTTCCTGGAAAGCTTGAGGCATTTGCCACCACCACCATTACCACAGCTAGCTCAAAGTGACCCCAACGGTAACTGATCCAAACACGGCGTTACTCTTACAAATGAGCAACTCCTTGCATGCCCTGCAGGCAAGGGTAGAGGCAGCAGAGAATAGGGACACCTGGCGACCCCTGACCACTTACGAGGACCGTCTGGGTCCTTTTACCCAACAGGTTAGAGGCGCCATTCGAACAAACATATCAAAGCCACTGAAGATTGACTATGCGGGAGTAGGGGACCCGTATCAGCACCTACAGGCTTTCCGCTCACAAACTAGCGCCAAAGGGTACATGGATGAGGTGTGTTGTAATATGTTCCAGGAGACGTTGTCAGAGGAAGCTTTGAGTTGGTTCTACAAATTGCCGGCCGGTTCTGTGGGGAATTTCAAGGAGCTCGCGGACAAGTTCGTAGCTCGATTCATCTTACGTACTGATGGGATACATATCCCAAAGGGGCTACTAAAGATTCAATAGGGGGAAAATGAAACCTTGAAGTCCTTCTTTAACCAATGGCAGGCGGCTACCGCTAAGTGCCGGGACCTTAACAAAGAGCTGGCTGAGCTGGCTTTTAGGATAGGCTTAAGGCGCGGAGAGTTTCTCTATGGGATTAACCATCACCCCCGGGCTAGCTACGACTAGCTGATGGCTATAGCCATCAGGCACACTCAAGCCTAATTCGAAACGTATGGGGATAACGTCAGACTAGAGCTAAGGGACTTCAGCCCGGGCCCAGTGGTCAGGGATGAGCCACGAAAGAGGGAGTGGGTCCATAATCAGGATCGATCACCCCATACCTCAAGCAAGAGAAGCAAAGAGTCCTCGTCTAGGTCTAGCGTTTACGCTACCACTCAGCCTGGCCAGGAAGAAAGGGCACAACAGGCCCCGCGAACACCACCACCACCCCGGTATGAGGTGTTTACTATCCTCAACGCTTTGTATGAAACTATATGGAACGAGAACAAGGATCAAATACCTGGACCACCACCGAGGAAGTTTCCGAAGAGTAAACTTACTTAGCAGGATATCGGAAGGTTCTGTACATACCATGAAGATGCCGGGCACAATACCAACCATGGCTTTAAAGAATACGATCGAATCACTAATTCAGAAAGGCAAGCTTCAGCGGTACCTACCCGCTAAAGAGATAGGAGCTATCGACGTATATAGCCAGATCTTCACGATCCACGGTGGAGGCCAGAAGAATTTACCCCCACGGAGGAAGAAGCAAAATTCCAGTTTCAGCCACCCGGAAGTTTTCAATTTCCACAAGGCCTCGCAACAAGACGACGACACTGGGTGGAAATCTGTCACATTTCTGCAGGAGGAAGAAGTTGATCTAAAGATACCCCATGATGATCCCTTCCTGATCACGCTCCAAATGGACTATTACATAATGTCCCGGGTACTCGCAGACACCGGGGCCTCAGTTAGTGTATTATTTATGGATGCATACAAAGCTTTGAACAGAGGAAGGGCCAAACTGTCACAAGATAATGAGTCCCTCCTTAGCTTTTCAGGAGATATCGTCCAGCCACTCGGATCAGATTACCTATCGATCACGATAGGAGAAAGTCCAAACTGTTCAGCCATCAAAACATAGTCCATTGTCGTCGACTATGCCTCGTCCTATAATGTTATCTTAGGTCGACCGGCACTCTGGCGTTTGAAGACATTCATCGCAGGCCACATGCTCATGATGAAAGTACCAACTCCAGTGGGAATAGCGACAATTCGGGGTGATCAAGCTGTGGCAAGGCAATGCTATTCTTTGACAGTATCTCGAGGCAAGGGAAAGTCTGAAATGTTGCCTGTAGTTTTTAACCTTTTCACAGACAGGTACGAGGACCCCAGAGATGATACCGACTTTGACGAAGAATGGCCCGGTGCCGTGGAAGACATCGAAGAGGTGGTGTTATCTGAGGAGTTCCCGGACAGAACTGTCAAGATAGGCACTAAGTTGGCTCCGGCTATCAGGGAAAACCCAATCTCGTTCCTCCGCTCCAACGCATCCGCGTTATCCTGGTCATACGAGGACATGGCCGGTATACCAACTAACATAGCCATGCACAACCTTAGCATTGTACCTTTCTCTGCACCAGTAAGACAAAAGCGTAGGGCCTTCACACACGAAAAGTACCAGGCTATCCAGGTTGAGGTGAAGAAATTGATTGCCATCAATTTTGTCAGAGAAGTGTATCCCCGGTGGTTAGCCAACGTGATCATGGTACCAAAGAAGACGCCGGGATCATGGCGCATGTGTGTAGACTATACAAATCTCAATCGAGCATGCCCTAAGGATAGCTTCCCTCTCCCACGAATTGACCAATTGATCGACTCTACCACTGGATACCGGTTACTCAGCTTCATGGATGCATTCAACGGGTATAATCAGATCTGGATGAACCCCGCGGACGAAGAGCACACCGCTTTCACCACAAACAAAGGTCTCTATTGTTACCAGGTCATGCCTTCAGATTGAAAAATGCAGGTGCTACTTATCAACGACTTGTCAACTCTATGTTTGTAGATCTCATCGGGACCATCATGAAGGTATACGTGGATGATATGCTGGTCAAAAGTCTAACCGCAGAAGACCACGTAACCAACCTGTCCATTGTATTCTCCATCATATTACGCAAAGGTATGCGCCTAAATCCACAGAAGTGCATTTTTGGTGTTGAGGTCGGGAGGTTCCTCGGGTACATCATCAGCCACAGAGGAATAGAGGCTAACCCGGATAAGGTGCAGGCTATATTAGACAAGATATCCCCCACTTACCTAAACGATGTCCAGTCCCTTACAGGTAAAGTGGCCGCCCTATCAAGGTTCATTTCAAGACTCACGGACAAGTGCACTTCTTTCTTCAAATTACTAAAAACCCAACACGTGGAGGTAATATCCTGGTCTACAGAGCACGAGGCTGCTTTTCTCAGCCTGAAGGCATACTTGGCAGCGGTATCGCTGCTTTACAAACCCGTCCCCGGAGAAATGCTTTACATATACCTTTAGGCATCTTCTACAGCGGTAAGCTCAGCTTGATTAGACGAGATTCTGATTGCGAGTACCCGGAGTACTACGCTGGGAAAGGTTACACTGGTGCCGAATCCAGGTACCCGACCATTGAAAAGATAGCCTTGGCCCTCCTAGTATAGCCCCGGAAGCTAAGACACTACTTTTAGTCACATTCAATCACTGTTTTCACTAATCACCCATTGAGGCAGGTTTTGCAGAAGCCAGAGACATCGGGCAGATTAATTAAATGGGCCATCAAATTGGGAGAGTTCGACATCAGGTACCAACCCCGGACAACTATTAAGGGCCAAGCAGCGGCATATTTTATTTCTGAGTTGATTCCCTCTCATGATCCACCCCCGAGATCACCTGAACCGCCAGCCCCGGACCCACCTCCACCAAGCACTTGGCAACTGTATGTTGATGGCGCATCTAACAAAAAGACAAGTGGCGCGGGTATCTTGCTAATCAGCCCGGAAGATCAAGTCTACGAGTACGCCCTCAAGTTTGCCTTCAAGGCATCCAACAATGTTGCAGAATACGAGGCACTCGTAGCAGGTCTACAAATCGCCCGGGAACTAGACGTCCAGCACCTTCATATCTTCAGCGACTCCCAATTAATTGTGAACCAGGTCAGTGGTAATTTCTAAGCAAAAGAGCCCCACATGTCCTCTTACCAGGCCTTAACCCAGGCACTGATTCAGAGATTTGCCTAGTACATCATCACTCAAATACCTAGAGAAAAAAATGACAAGGCAGACGCCCTCGCTAAGATAGCAGCAACTTCTCCAAGTCATGCTTACGGGGTTACCAAGGTCGAAATACTAGAAAGGCCGAGCACTTCTAAAACGGTGTCAGAAATATTCACGGTCTACCACACTGCCTCCTGGATGGACCCAATTTTAAAGTACATGGTTGACGGCCTGGCCCAGGACGATAAGGTAGCGGCCCGGCGACTCCAGTTAAGGTCAGCTCGATACACGATCATGAATGAAAAGTTATACAGGAGAGGTCACTGCTTCTCCAACCTGAAGTATGTGACACCAGAGGAGGGCCACAAAATAATGAAGGACATACACGCTGGTGTATGCGGTAACCATGCAGGGGTCCGGTCTCTTACACACAAGACCCTGAGGGCAGGATACTTCTGGCCAACCATGTCGGCCCTAGCCCAAACAATATCGAGTTCTTGCCACAAATGCCAAATGTATGCAAACATCCCAAGGGCACCGCCCATTGCTCTCTCCATACTCCTTGCACCTTGGCCATTCTGCCAATGGGGCCTAGACTTGATCGGTAAGCTTCCCACAGCAGTGGGACAATTCAAATATGCCATTGTAGCCGTTGATTACCAAACAAAATGGGTAGAAGTAGAACCTCTTATTGCTATCACCATGGAGAAAGTGAAAAACTTCCAGTGAAAAAACATCTACTGCAGGTTCGGGGTCCCTGACACCATAGTCACGGACAATGTCACACATTTTGACAACTATGAACTAAGGGCTTACACCGAGAACCTGGGCACTAGAATCCTATATGCTTCCCCGACTCATCCCCAGACCAATGGTCAATTCGAGGCTGTCAACAAGATTATCAAGAAGATACTGAAGAAGAAGCTCGATGAAGCCAAGGGTCTTTGGGCTTCTAAGCTCCCGGAAGTGCTATGGGCTATCAGGACCACGGCGAATGAAGCTACCAGAAAGACCCCTTTCTGCATGGCTTTTGGGTCTGAGGCGGTTCTCCCCATTGAAAAGCAAATCTAGAGTCCCAGGATTGAATACTTCGACGCGGGTACCAACTCAGAGGGCCTACAGCTTGATGCTGATTTGCTCGAAGAACGAAGAGATGTGGCTCACATGCACAACCTCGCAAACAAGGGAAGAATCGCTCGTTATTACGATGCCAAGGTACAGTCCTGAACACTGAAATTGGGGGACTGGGTCATGAAGCAGGTTTACCCTAAACCCCGGGGACTTGATCCATCCTGGACAGGTCCTTACGAGATCGTTGAGGAGGTAGGCCCGCGACCTTTTACATCTGGGACATGGACGGAGTCGTTTCCAGACATCCATGGAATACACAGCGCCTCCGTTACTATTATAAATAGCTCCCGCAGCATCTTGTCCTAGCTTTTGCTTTTTGACCATCCGGCTATGGCAAGCTACCCATCGGGTACTTATGTTGTATTAGCCACCATGTGGTAATTGAATGGAAAAATGAATTATTCTGACCATTTCTTACATTTTTACCTTCAGTTACCGGGCGTTCCTTGGACACAGCAATTGTCAGTTACTCTATTCCAGTTATAAGTAATGTGAAGGACAATCGCTTAAACTGAGGCATAAAATCATAGAAATTGTAATTCCTTTCAAATTCCCATTCAAGTTGTAAAAAATCACCATTCATAAAAATTAACCTGGACTACCAGGCAAGGAATTAAAAATTAACCTTGGCTACCGGCTATTCAAGCCATTGTTCAAGACAAGGACAATTTCTACTTGGTTAAAAAAAAAAATTATTGTTACTACTGCTGCCCAGCCCCGGTACTTCGGGAACCACCGGCACCTCCCTGGGATGCAGCCTCCTGTTCTTTCTTCCTTTTTTCAAGAAGCCCCCGCCTGAACTTGGCTTCATCCATATACCCGGCCGCCACCGACTCTTTATACTTGATGATAACGGCTTTGTCTTGGGCAGCGAGGAGCATGTCAATAAGCTCTTGAGAGCCCTTGAACTCGGCAACGGCCTCTTGCCTTTCAACAGGAAGACGTTCCTCCAGGTTTTCTGCTCTCGCCTTCCATGTTGTCGCAGACTCTGCAGCTTCCTTCTCGGAGTCTCGGGCACTTTTCACCTCATCCCTCGCCTCGGACAACTCACCTTCAAGCTCCTCGATCCGTTGCTTCGCTACCTCCAGCTCGGTCACCATGGGAGTTAGGGACTTTAACTTCTTCTTCAAGGAGTCCCGCTTCTTCTCCAGCTTGCCCTTCTCCCCATGAAGATACTTCACTTGCCCGGAGAGACTACTAACCTCCTCCTTCAAGTGCGTATCTTCCTCGCTAGCATCAATCGCGTACACGTTGAATAGTGCCTGCAAACACCCCGTTAGCACACATGAATAGTATAAACGGTTGGAATATAAGGATAAAGTAGGTTTCGTACCCGCATCATTGATTCCCGGGCGAGGCGACGATTCTCTTGTGGGGTATTGTCCTTTGCCCGTACCCGATCGAGGTCTATATCCTTCAAATCGGCAAGCATCGAGCGCACGAACTTTTCGTCAGCGATCCCGTACTCGCGCAGCAATTGCTTGATGGGCTTCTTAGGGACTATTGGAATCGCCGGAGATAAGTGCCCAAGCGACGGCGACGGCGACGGCGACGCTTCCGGTCCCGGACGATTTTTTTTTTGCCTCTTTGGCTCAGCCCCCTTAACATCAATTCCAATATAGGTAACGTCCTCCTTGTTCCCGCCCCGATGGCTGTGCCTATGGTGCCTCTTCTTCTCACCAGGTAGCAAAACTTCCTTGCTCCCAGCTGACCCGGCAGACAAAGAAGATATAGAGCCAGACACCGGCGCCTTTCCTCTTTCGGTATCGACAATAGTGACAACGTCCCCAACAAGAGGCTGGTCACTCTGGGTAAGGGGGCCTTAGGATCAGGATGCCCGTACCCGTCGTCATCGATCTCAAGGAGAAGTTCTTCAAGTGAGCGACCCGTCGCCTTTGACGAGAGATCGACATCAATGTGCAGGGCATCTTCTCCTTGGCTTATAAGCATGTCTATTAGCGCGTTGTCGTTCATCTTGTCGTCTTCCTTGCCTTTCCGGGGTTTCCTCTTCTGCACTTTCACTGCAAGCAATGTGAAAAATCAATCCCCAAGTAAAAAAAAAAAAACAAGGGCATAATAATACAAATACTAATGTATATGCAGGAAATCAGCCTCACCTGGGAGTCTCCCTAGGCCTAACCTATCTAGTACAAAGTACTGGATGAACCTATAGGGGCTTCTTTCTTCTTCACTCCATACAGCGTATACCCGGGTCATCCGTTTTCTCTCGACCTCGGACAGTGAGTAGGACTGGTCCCCGATGGCCTAAAACGTACCCGTTAGGTTCCATTTCTTATTTCTAATCTACCAATTTCCTCCACCAAGAAACACCTTATTCCTCCACCTCTTGCTCTGAGAGGTGGGTATATCGGTGACGAGGGGCTCGTAGTCCCGAGTGGCAAACGTCACGGTCCCTTGACAAAACTGTTTCCTTGAGTATAGAACCCGGTACACGGCTCGAAATTCGTTGATGGTGGGCCACCCTTGCTGGCACAAGTCCCATATGGCCATCATACTCAAAATTTGTCACCAAGCATTCAGGGTCAACTGCCCCAGTGACAGGTTCAACATCCGCAAGAGATACTGTAGGCACCGGGGCAGTTGTAGCGATAGCCCTTGGTGGAGCTGGTTCTCGTGCAGCGCCACCCATCCCGAATGAGGATTCGCAGCCATCTATCCAGCCTTCAGAGGCTTAAGCTCTACTTCGTCCGGTATTCCCCACTTCAGCCTCATCGTGATGATCTCCTTCATGGTCATACTTCTCCCGAGCTTGTCGCATACGGTCCCGTCCACTAGCGTATACCTAGGTCTGGGGATGCCCTCGGGAATAGCCACCGTGACTTCTTGCGCTTCCCCAGGATCGTCCTCGCTTTCGTCACAGTCGGTACCCTCGGTACTCTCCGAGAACACCCCAGTCGAGGATCCGGTATTCTCTGCTAATTCCACACAGACACTACTGCGACCCAGGTATCGGTCGATATCTGCTTCTGCTTGTCTCGCAGAAGATTGATATGACGATCCCGCATCCCCAGCCTTGGTTTCTGATTCCATCCTAGAACTATGTCAACCTGGGCCTCAAAATTCGCTATCTGGAATCAGAAACACAAGTGTTAGCCTAAGTCGTAGATCTAAGACTTAATGAAGGCACGGATCACACCCCACTTTCAGAACCCAGAAATCAAAAATCAACAGAAAACCCTAGGAAAAGCCCAGTTTTCCCCATAAACTACCTATAGGCAACCCACACTAATATTATTCATGTTCTTTTTTACACATGCAAACAACGCACAGAAAAGCAAACGCACAACAGAAAGCATCCATGGCAGAAACAGAAACGACAGAACAAACAAAATCATACAAACAAGGCGAGAGAGCTCTAACCTTTTTTCCAAACAGGCGATCGATCGATCACTCCGCAAGTATGCACACTACTTCTCCCTTAGCTCTTCCTTTTCCTCACTGCAAATCTTCAGGGTTTTCTGAGAGAGTTTTCGTTAAAGTGAAGGGAAACAGTCAGTTTCCCTCTTAAATTCAATCTCCAAAGCATCACAGCAGTTGAAGACGAAAGGCCTTCAACCATAGGATCACTACACGTGTCCCACGCATCTCCCCACGCCTCGAAAAGGTCAGTTTATGGGACGGGCATTTATTGCACAACCCACTCTGCCCCACGTGGCTGACATGAACCACCAACCCTTCCGGGTATTAGAGGCCCAAGTCCTCATTCTACCCTTCCGGGTATCCGTGGCCCAAGCCCTCGTTCTACCACCATCGGGTACCAGAGGCTCAAGCCCTCGTTCTACCCCATCGGCTACCAGAGGCTCAAGTCCTCGTTCTACCCCATCAGGTACCAGAGGCTCAAGACCTCATTCTACCCTTCAAGGTATCAGAGGCCTAAGTCCTCATTCTACCCTTCAGGGTATCAGAGGCCCTAGTCCTCATTCTACCACATTGGGTACTAGAGTCTCAAGTCCTCGTTCTACCCCATCGGGTACCAGAGGCTCAAGTCCTCATTCTACCCTTCCGGGTATCCGTGGCCCAAGTCCTCGTTCTACCCCATCGGGTACCAGAGGCTCTAGTCCTCATTCTACCCTTTTGGGTATCAGAGGCCCAAGTCCTCATTCTACCCCATCGGGTACCAGAGGGTCAAGCCCTCAGAAAACCCCACTTGGTACCGAAGGCTCAAGACATCCAACGGTACCCAGAGGTT
Organism: Rosa x damascena; assembly: GCA_001662545.1. NCBI lineage: Eukaryota > Viridiplantae > Streptophyta > Magnoliopsida > Rosales > Rosaceae > Rosa > Rosa x damascena. The sequence goes on from LYNE01001695.1 coordinate 36,659, forward strand.
TTCTTTAACCTTTATGGGTTAAATGGGGAGCACTGTAGATTAGCTACCTATAGCGTAACCTGCTCAAGACATCTCTTGCACGGGAACTTGGGGGACTCCCTACAGGCACACCAGTGCCAAACCTTGTGACTAAAATATTAAGTCCCCACCCAAGAAACATCTTGAACGAGAACTTGGGGGACTTGTACATACTAGGGAAGTCTTCACTAGGTTTGGCACTATTGGCTAGGGCCCATCGGGACTCCCAAGTACTATGCCATGGGCAGGGTTCACGACCCACCATGGCGGGGCTCATATGGGATGTCACCCCGGGCACCCAGGGCCCAGGCATGGCTAGCACAGCCCATCTGATTACACAGCAGAGGGCTGATAAGGCATCAGGAGAACAGTCTGCGTCCCACATCGAAGATAGGGGAAACTTCTTTCCCATACTAGAGTATTAAAGCATCAGTACAACCACCTTTTACGGGTAATAACTCCTTTATCCACTATTTATTTGATCTACACATATATTAGTGTCTTACTCAGGTATCGGGGAGGCGTAAACCATCCGGCACGGTTTACCCCTCTAATGCTGTGTTCTTGATTCAAGATTTAGGAGTTGGATCGGTACACCAGGCGGTATAGCATTCTGTGTGAGGTACCTAGAGAAAGCCACCAGAAACACCAGTATAGCCCTTCTTGCTTAAACTCTCTCTTGTTGGTATCACATTGTGACATGCTTTCCAGATACAAATAGAAACCTTCCCGAGGATATTAGCTTTCCATAATGTCGTCCAAAGAGTACTGAAAGGGTCACCAAGAGAAAAAGAAGCAAAAAATCCCCCATCGCCAGATTCCTAGCTACAAAATAGGCAGATTTAGTAGAAAACCTGCCTTTCTTCTCAAACTTCCAACTCAAGCGATCTCTCCTATTTCTGCTACTGAGAGGAATACACAAAATAACATCAGCAACTTCCTGAGAAAATAGAGGTTGCAGAACATCCACCCTCCAACTCCTAGTATCTGAATCAATCAAAGAAGAGACAGACTCAATGTCACAAGTAGACGGTCTGCGCAATTGATGATAAGAAACGTTTGGAATCCACTGATTATTCCAAACATTGATTGAGCTGCCCGTACCAACCTGCCAAAGTAAACTAGCCTGAAGCACAGTTCATGCTTCCATAATGCTTCTCCATGCAAAGGAAGGGGAATCCCCCATATCCACATCCAAAAAAGAACCATTTGGAAAGTATCTAGCCTTAAACAATTGAGACAATAATGAATTAGGATTAGTGATCAGCCTCCACCCCTGTTTTGCAAGCATAGATAAATTATGGGCATGTAGATTCTTGAAGCCTAGACCTCCCTCACTTTTAGACAGACACATCCTTTCCCAAGACCTCCAGTGAATTTTGCGATTAGAATCTGAACCTCCCCAAAAGAATTGAGAACAAAGTTGATGCAAATCGTCACAGAGACCTTCAGGAAGTAAATAACAACTCATAACATAAGTTGGAATAACTTGAGCCACAACCTTAATTAGAGTCTCCTTACCAGCAGAACTCAAGATTTGGGTGCGCCAGCTGATCAACTTCTTTGTCAGTCTTTCCTTTAAGTAAGAGAAAATTGCCATTTTTGATTTCCCAACATGAAGGGGTAGCCCTAGATATCTGCCATGATCCTCAACACACTGCACCCCTAAAATAGAAGCTAAATGAACTTTGACATCAGGATGCACATTCTTACTGAAGACAACACTGCTTTTCTCCAGGTTAATCTTTTGACCAGAAGCACGCTCATAAACATCCAGGATGGACTTGAAGGTAGTACATTCTGAAACAGATGCTTCCCCAAATAGAAAACTGTCATCTGCAAATAGCAATGATGAACAATTGGGGCCCCAGGACTCATACGCAACCCTGTCAGTGATCCTTGAGAGACTGCATGAGAAATAAGAGAAGAAAGGCCTTCAACACACAAAATGAATAAGTATGGAGAGAGAGGGTCCCCTTGTCTAATTCCTCTGGAAGGAGTAATGTAACCTGTAGGTGTACGATGTAAAAGAATAGATTAGCCCACTGTTCTAATAGAACAAAGAACAGTATCAATCCACTTCTGTGCAAAACCTATCTTAGAAAAAAATAGCAGTCAGGAAAGTCCACTCCAATCTATCGTAAGCTTTACTGATATCTAACTTGAGAGAAAAGAAACCCTCCTTCTGATACCGAAGCTTATGCATAAAATGAGAAACCTCAGAGGCAACCAAAGTATTATCAGATATCAAACGACTAGGAACAAATGCACTTTGAAGAGGGGAAATGATTCCAGGTAGTAAAACTTTCAATTTGTTAGCAAGAACCTTAGAAGCAATTTTATACACCACATTACATAGAGCAATAGACCTGAAATCAGCTGCAAACTTAAGCTCTTTAATTTTTGGAATAAGAGTCAAATGAGTAAAATTGCTCTTGAAAGCCAAAATACCTGTGTTTAAAAAAGTTTTCACCTCTAAACACACATCATGCTGAACAATAGCCCAGTGTTTCGGGAAAAAAATAGGAGACATACCATCAGCCCGGGTGATTTTGATGGATGCATCTAAAACAAAGCCTTCTTAATTTCTACATCTGAATATGCAGCTAATAAAGAAGAGTTCATATCATTATCAACACATGGTTGAATCTGTTCAAGAACTACCTCCAAAGCTGCAGGATAAGAACCCTCTGAGAGAAAGATATTTTCATAATAATCAACAAACATTGAGGCTACCTGAGCAGGATCAGTTTGCCATTGCCCTGACGAATCAGTAATACCAACCACCTTATTATGACTACGTCTGTTAGAAGCTTTCCTGTGGAAAAAAGCCTAATTATGGTCCCCCTCTTTCAACCATAATACTATAGACCGTTGGCGCCAATAAGCTTCTTCCAACAATAGAAGTTCATTGTATCTAAATTGAAGAGCTTTTTGTTGTTCAAAGTGAGAAGGATCAAAAGGAAGTTTCATCAACATATCCATCTTAGATTGCAAGAGAAACATCTTGGTTTTTCTCTGCTGAAAAGTTCCCGCATCCCATTCCATCAGAAGTTTACCTGTTGAGCCAATTTTCAATCCAACCTGCTTCAGAGGCTCACCAACAGAGGGAATGGAACACCCTTTCTGAATAACAGCGGCACATTCTTCATGTTGCATCCACATATTCTCGAACCTAAACCGCCTAGACCTGGGCACTCTAACCATCGATGCAGCAGCTACCTCTACAACAATAGGATTATGATCTGACCAATTAGGAGGCAGCGTGACACCCTAGAATACGGATAGAGTGCATGCCAATTCTGAGTGCAACAACCCCGGTAAAGCGAGAACCCACGAAACCCATAACCTCCAGATTACAGTCAGCCAAAGCTTCTCGGAACATGGTCATCAGAACTGTTCTCCGCCGCACATAAAATCTCATTGAAGTCGCCGGCAATCAACCACGGCAAATTCACCTATGAAGCTAGAGTTTGTAACAGGTCCCATGTTAGAACCCTATTACCCTGAGCAGCAAAGCCATAGATGCCGGTGAACCTCCACCCTCCAACTATGCCCTGAAACGCAACCACCGTATTGATATGGTACGCTGAGTAAGTACGCAGACTAACTTTCAAATCCCACGACCAGAAGAGGGCTAAACCTCGTACGTGAACCATTCTTTTTGGGATAACAAATGTGTGAGCCCCGGAAAAAATATATCGAGCCTAGCGGAGATCGTACAAGAAATTATTCAACGATCTCGATAAATGTCAAGATGCTCGAGGAAATTTTCAGAAATTTTTATAAAGTGAAATCCTCGATTTAAGAATTGGATAATAGAGTACACGACACGACGAGTTCGTGGAAATTTTCGGAAGATTTTTCGGACACCCGAAGTGTTTATAATGAATTTCCGAAGTTTGAGAATTATGGAAATTCATTTAAATAAAAAGGATTTCCGCGATGCAATCGTAGCCGTTGATCTCACCACCGTTTCATCCCAGCCATCCACCGCCTCCACCTCTTGATCCTAGAAATCCATTATTTATTGGACAACTTTATAGGCCTGTGAACAGTGAGATTAAACCAGAAAGATCGAGAGAGAGAGAGAGAGAGAGAGAGAGAGAGATAGAGCTCGGTGCTCTAACCAGAGGCGCAGCACGGCCCGAGAGAGAAACCGGACCGGAAGGACGCCGTCCGGCCACCGATCGACGACTCAAGACCACCGACCTCTTCCTCTTGTCGTCGCCGTCATGCCTGTGGTCTTCGACTGCCCATGCACCGGACGGGGAGGGAGAAACGTCGGTGAGAAGGTCTGAGTCTCTCCGGCGAGTTCTGCAATTTCCCGCCACCGTCGGAGCTGCAAGTGGTATGAAAAACTATCCTCTCGTCATGCTCTACACGGTTCTACACTTAGTTTTCGAATTAGAATAAGTTTTGATGATTTACGTTTCTGGGTAGCTACGGCTCCGATGTGTTCTTCGACACCGGCGACTTTTCCGACGCATTTGGGCTTGGTTTCTGGTTCGAATGCTTCTTTGGACGAGGCCTGACCTTGTGTGGGAGTTTAACTCCGAAGATTCCTGGGTTGTGGACGTTGAGGCTTGGATACCGGCTCATCATCGAGTTCCTCCTTGAGTTCTTAGTGGCCTGCTGCCGAGTTGGAGTATAGGCTTGGATTCTCCACCTGCAAGTCCTACCACAGAAGGTAAAAACGAATTGAAGTTTTGCACTTTTGGTGCTCTTGACAGATTGGATGAAATTGTTGTGCTATGGTTGAAATCGAATTACTAGAAGGCATGAGGAGAATGAGTTATTGTGTATTGATTTGAATGAATTTTGGTAATCAAGCTTGATGTTTTGTCAGTATTGCTGTGGTTGTTGGTTGAATGACATTGTTGATGCATTTTTGTTCAAGACCAGTATTGGGTATTAGTGTTAAGTTGAAATTATGAGGTAGAAGTGGCCTAAAGTAATATTATGGGTGTCCATAGTAAATTCTGTTGAGTTACCACGTGACGAAATGGTTAAGTAAATTTGGGATCTTTGGTTGACGAGATTGTTCTTGGTTTGCTTGTGCATATGTTAGAGTAGTAATAAATAAAGAAAAGAATTTATATGTATTGGGTGGCCTTAGTAATCGGGTGCACTCAATATATGTTTGGTCGATAACGTAACTTCAAGTCAATGTTCGATAATTTAGGTAATTATCGAATCTACCTCGACTGGTCAAACATGGTCAAATGGTCAAATGTGGTCAAACTAAAAAGTGCCGGTCAACGTGGTCAAATTGGTCAACTCCTGGTCAAACTAGGAAAAGTTGGTTGGACGATTTATTAATCGTTGAGATTTCATATAATTGTTCAATGTGATATTAACGGTTGAAATGTCGGAATCTAGGACTCCAGTTACCCGAGGAACAGAAGGTTCGCAACTCTCGGAGTACGTGAGAGAACGCATCGGAATCCAGGTAGGGATTCAGGACTCTCCTCGGTTTGTGAGTTTCTTTTATATTTTAGTAATGTGATGCATGATAAGTGGTATGGGTTGGTTATGTAAAATGCAATGCATACTAACCAATCCGTGAGAAAATATGTGATGGCTTGAGAGCGAAGGGTGGCTCTGACTTCCTTGGGTTCGATCCCCTTAACCTCCGGAGGGTTAGTTACGCCGGTCGTCCGGGTATTCCGATCGTAATAACGGGCCCGGTACGTGTGTGTAGCTAGGTAGTGGACGCTCTCGCTACGCTTACCTGGTGATAAATTAATTTGAAGTAAGGTCGAGTAGTGGGTCTATGGGACCGGCCATCAAGTAATACTGGGATTTGGCGCCGTGTATATTTAAGCATCATGCATCGGTTTTCAAGTTGAAAAACATTAAAGTTTGTCGTTCTTTTAAATATTTGGTTTAAATATGTTTTCATACTGGGCAGCCCAAATATTTGTTTATTGGTTTTGAGACTAGTTGAGGTAGAGTTCCTGTTGAGCAGCGAGGACGAAAGCTCACCCCCTACAACAATATGGATGCAGGTACTGTGCACTGGTGACGGGACAATGGCGGACGGAGCTGGGTGTGCAGAACAAGTTTGGTAAACCACCTTCTGGGCTTTATTCTGATTTCCATTTCTCGAACTCCGTGTTTCAGAACTTGTGGTTATTTAGCATCGTGTCAAATTTAGTTGATTTCTCTTTCATTGAAATTCATACCTCGTGTGATACTTATCCAAGTACTGGATGAGTGAAATAGAGTTCAGCAACTCTAGTTATTCACCTCAAAAATATCGGTAGCTTCCGCTGTGTTTTGCAAAAAGTTTTCTAACAAAATGCCTAGCGGTCCTCTAGAATGTGAATCGAGCTTTCGGTTTATATTTTAGAGCCCCGCGGCACTGTGACGTGCCCAAGCTGGTGAGGTGCAGTTTGGGGCGTTACAAAATGCATCCAGCAAAACCTATTTCGACTCTCAGATCCTCGAGGAGCCCCGGTCCGGCCAGAGTTTCCGAGATGAAGACTAGACTAGGGTTGACTTTACGAACCATGTAAACCAAACCTCTCTGTGTTTCCGTGTTAACCAGGCCACAACAATTCCAATTAAGTATCTTGAACTGTTGCATCGAAACAGATGTTGAAGCCGCTGGAAAAAACTGGATAGAAACGACAATAGAGGTGTAGTGCAGGCGCATTACGTTCTAGATGCAGTCAGTCGGGGAAAAAGACAGAAAGCAGAGGACGGTGCAGAAGCAGAAAGCGTCTAGATACTCTGACAGCAGGAAGCCGCCGAGATAGCGCTGCGACCACCGGAAGAGGAGCCGCAAATAATGACAAGGCAGAGGCCCGACCTAGGGTTTTCTGTTAGGATAGCTTTTGGTGCATCTAATAGCGTGATATGAGAGTTGTTAGATTAACATTTTCGTAATATACTAAATATTTTACATTAAAAATTAACTTTAGTAGAGAACTTAAAATAAATTAAAATTTGTTTTAGGAAAACTGAAATTGGGAGAGAATTGAGTTGTGCTTTCATTGATCATAGGGGCCTCTTTATATAGAGAATTATAAGTAGAGAATATAAGTCTTACAAAGAAATTGAATCGTACAATGATTAGGATATCTCCAAAGATATCTGTAAGACTAACCCTATTACAACTTGGACAAGTCACTTAGAGTTTAGGCCAAACACATAAATTAGATGTCCTTAAACACTCCCCCTTGTGTCGCCCAAATGTGGTGCTCCTCTCGTTGCCTCGTCAAAAACCTTGCCGAGTAACAAAAACTTAATGAGACAAAAATAACCTCAATCGAAGGAGAAAAAGAGTATAACACACCCTTCACGTTTCGAGACCATACATTTAGACATCTCACCCTGATGTCTGCATCTCCCCCTGATGACTACGATCATGGGAGTTCTGATAACTTCCGCAAACAATGTTATGTACCAACATGTTTCTTGAAAGTGGATTTAGGCAATGACTTAGTGAACAAGTCTGCCACATTGTCCTCTGATCGTACCTAATTCACTCTGATCTTGAGGAGAGTATTATTCTCATAAATACTCGTAGGCTCATCTATGGTAGACTTCAAACCACAATTGCTACGAACATGTGTAATTATGGATCCAATCCATATACATTCAAGAACTACTTTGTCAAGAGAAATAATCTCTACATGGTTCGAAGGTATAGCGACTAGGGACTATTTTGTAGACCTTTAAGATATCGCGGTCTTACCCATGGTGAACACATAACCAGTTTGGGAACGACCTTTGTGTGGGTCAGAGAGGTACCCAGCATCAGTAAAACCTTCCAAAACACCAATGTCATTTTGGGATGGGGATAGAGGACGCAGGTTAGTGTTGGTTCTGAATCCATCAACTCTCTGTAGGGATAGAACAAGCCTATATCATTAGTCCAATGGCGTCGCGTTGGCGCAGAGCTATATCTAGCTAACAAATTCACTGGAAATGAGATGTATGGTCATGTACATTGAGCTAAGTATAATAATGCGCCTATTGTACTTAAGTAGGGCATTTCTACCTCTAGCACATCTTCGTCATCATCTTTCGGACGAAGAGGACCTTTTAGGATCAAGACTAGGAATGATCATGGGCGTGCTTGAATGCTTGACATCGTCAAAACAACTATGCATCCATCCACACGGTGCTCAAGTTCCAAACTGAGACAAAATCGTGTTCTTCCAAGATCCTTCATCTCAAACTCGGATTTCAAGTATTTAGCAGTTACCCTTCACTCCTTAAGGGCTTCTAATGAAGATCATGTCACCAACATGCCGATAGGATCCGAAACTTGTCATATAAACGCGCGGGCATAGTTCATCATTGACATGTCCCTTCCCAATCAAGTAGTCACTTAGTTAGCGTTTCAACCTCATTGCAAACATGCTCATGTATATTCTGTATCTAGATCCCCATAAAGATATGTAGTGACCACTTTCATAAACTGCATGTTCAGTTATTCGGAAACTACCAAATTGAGAGAGTAGTGGAATGCAATGACATCCATTACAAGAGAATATGTCTCCTCGTAGTCGATTCCAAGGTGTTTGTGAGAAGCCTTGTGCCATAAGGCGAGACTACAATCTCTTTTTCTCATCACGCTTTCTAATGAAGACCTATTAGACAACATGTTTTATGTTAGGAGGTGTCGGCATCACTGGCTCTAAAAATCTTCCTCTTCGTTAGAGAATCCAACTTAACCTGGATCACATCTTTCCGTTTAGACCAAATTTCTCTACGTTGGCATTCATCATTCATAAACGGAGCGTGGTTTGATATCATCGGACTCAATAAACTCATGCACAATTAAATACGTGAATACATCATCAATCATGATGGAGTTTTTATCCCACATCTCATGTACACTAGTGTAATTTTCAGAGAGCTCTATATTCTCAAGAGTAGGTTCTGACGTTGAGGCATCCCCCAATGATAACCTTAATCCAGAACATTCTCATGAGATGAATTTTGAGTATCAATGATCAAAGGATTGAGTTGTGCCAAAGTATCATTCGAATCCACGAGCCTCCCACGTATCGTAGCTAGGGCCATAGCCTGTAATGCTAGAATGCCACTCTCTATGGTATTGGTGGCAGGCCTACCTCTATGTAGGATGGCACTACGTCCTCTCATAGGGACATCCATCCTTGCAGACATGTTTGCAACAGATATGTGTGATCTCGTCACTTTAGCGGGGAGATGAGACATAGTGGAGACAGACTACGACAATTCCTGTCGTTCCTATTAAACATCCGTGTTCTTATCTCCCCCTAACGATGAGAAGACTATCTCATCAAAGTGACAATCCGCAAATATAGCGGTAAAGAGATAGCTTAGCAAGGATATTAAATGGCGACGATTGTTGGAGTCTCAAATCCAACGTATTTGCCCATTCATCTTTGAGGACCCATCTTAGTGCATTGTGGCGATGCAATAGGCACATAAATGGCACACTCAAATATGCATAAGTATGAGCTACTGGTACCCAGTCACTAGCTGCAATGTAGAGATAGATTGAGTGGTGGTGGGACGTATACGAATTAGTATAGATGCATGCAGTATTGCATCACCCCAAGCGGATCTAGGGAGATTGGTGCCCATTATCAATGTCCAGGCTACCATCGCAGTCATTGGGTGTGTACAGGGGAATATGACGTCCAACATAAGTCCCAATGATATGCAATAGGCATCGAAAGTCTTCGATGTAAACTCTCTAGCATGGTCAAGTCAAATTGACTGAGTGGGATGATTCGGGGAGTGAGCCCGTTGCCATACGATTTGTGCTAAGAGTGTAGTATAAGCAGCATTACAAGTGGACAATGGCACAACACGTGACCTACATCGTGTTTGCTTGTCAACCAACATCATGAAATATTTAAATGTTCGCAAGTTGGTTGAATCGGTCTACAAAATCCCCTTGGATTCTATGTAAGAACGGAATGAGTATTTTCATATCCTTTATATAGGATGGTCTAGGTCTTAATTTCTATAAGGAACAGGCTTTATAGGATGAGCGATGGGCCTTAGATGCAACCGATGAGGATTTTGGTTAGGTATGAGCATCTGAAACGTTATTGGAAGCAAAGTTGGTGATTGCAACATCACCTGGGGTGCCATCATCATGAGGGACTCCATCCATGGTATCATGGATATGGACCGCGCCTGCCCTAGGCTGGCGGTGAACGGTGACGACGCCAGAGGCAACGACGACGATCACACTTAGTCTAGGAATCAACCTTTGATTCTTGCTTCGTTTCGCTCAAAAGAATGAATGTCCATGTGAAGTCTTTAGTATATGGATCATCATATCATGACTAAGATGACCTATCCTATCGTGGCAAAGCCAATATGAGTCTGAATTTGAGATATCTTCTCTCATAACTTTATTGGATTTAATAGCTAGAATAGTAGTGACATAAAATCCACTAGAGAGACACATAAGTTTCTCTAAGATGTGCCTTTGTTCGCAATCATTAAAGTAGTGCAAAAGAACTCTTTTCCGTTCTCTATATGAGTTTTCACATGAAATCCATTGGCTCATAGGAGTGTAGAGAGTTTCTGCATAGTAATCAAGGTGCCATTTGGCAAGAGGAATTTGAGTCATTCCATGTCCTTGAACTAAACCTGATGGCCCAACCATCTAGTCAAAGAGGAATATGCTTAGAATTAAAATAGAGTCATAATGAAAAGAACTCGAAATTTTATTTATAAGCCAACAGTGTACATCATTATTTCTTTGACCAAAAGAAAATCTAATCCAAAACTAGCTAATGCAAAACGATGGTAGTCGTTTGACTTATTTCAGTAACTCTAAAATAAATATGACCAGGTGAGTGCAGAGATGTCTGTGGAGCAAAACTCGCTTAAGTACCACTTGTCTCAAAACCTTCCTAGACATCATACTCACTTTAGATGAGTCTAATTGAAGAAAAACTAAACCAATGGCATTTAGTACAAAATATATGGCAATTGCCTACTACATCTCTTAGAAAAATAAAAAGTTTATTCAAAATTGCCAGTCTCTTGATCTTGGCTTGATTTGAAGTCTTCAACCCTTAGTTCGAGATTACCTTCTTAATTTTCTTGTTCCAAATAGCGAGCTTCTCTTGTTTCTCAATATGCTTTATAGGCGGTGACAATATTTTCACGAGCTCTACAAATGTGTACCCAATGACCGGACGCTCCACATCGAGAACATACATCTGTGTGCTCAGACTCCCTTGATTAAGGCACTTTAAAAGCATTATTAGAATGGTTCTTAGTGTTGATGGTGCCACCAACATGGCAAGAGGCGTTGCCTCCCTCTCTCTTTCCACGTTGACCTCTTCGGTTCCATGTCCACCTATTTTGGCGGTTACCTTCCCAAGTAGAGCGATTATATGGACTAAAATGTCCAGAAGTATCCCTAGAATTAGTCTATTCCCATGGGTCTCAAATTATAGGTCTTCACAAGGATGTTGTCATGCTTTTCAGCAACATTCATGACTCCAATGAACTCATGAAACCTTGTGATCTGTGCTGCAGTAACATTCGATAGCTCTTAACAACCATCAAAGCAGAGATGGGGAAGCTAGAGAGAGTCCTCTCACTCAGCATCGCATCTGTGATATATTTTTCACATAATTCCATCAAGGATTTAATACGAAGTGCTTCCGAGTTGTAGTCGAGAACCGACTTGAAATCACAGAAACCGAGATTATGCCATCTCACTTCTAAGTCAGGAAGCAAAGAGTCACGGACATTGTCAAAGCATTCTTCGAGTGAGACCCACAGCCTTCTGGGGTTTTCTTCATTCAGATACTCATACTGGAGCGAATCATCCATATGAAGAGTCATTAGGATGACGGCTTTCTCCTTATTTGCCTCCAAGGCTGCTCTATTTGCTTCCAAACCTTGACCTTGCTCAACAGTTAGCACACCCTGACTAGGCTCAAGAATCGTTTCCAGGATCCCTTGGCCTTAAGATGTTAGCGGACATCACGAACCCACTTGTGCTATCCAAAGCCAGTTGTCTCCAATTGAGCAAAGCCAAGTTTGTTCAGTTTACTCATCCTGAAAATGAACAAGAAAGAGGGGTTAGTTTCGGAGAAAAAAGGCTACCACGAAAACAAAAGAAAATTATGAGCTTAATCGCTCCCAAGAAATTAGGAATTTCTGAGCCTAGTCGCTCCCAAGAAATTCAATTCCAAGAGGTATTGGATTAGATCGAAGCAACGATGTGTATGTGGTCGATCGTATCTTCTCAACAAACTCTAAGTTTGGAGGTCTCAACAAACTCCAAACTTTGGAGAAAGCATAAAACCCCACAGTTCAGCTTAGGTCTCCCCACAAAAGAAGAAAGGAGGTTGAAAGTCCCCGAGAAAAGAAAATAATTGGAAGTACTGAAAACAGGAACTTTAATAAAAATTTACCTCTTTTTGCCATCGCCGGAAAATTGGCCTGAAAAGAGGTCGCCAGAGGTGGCCAGAAAAATAGTCGATGGCTGGAGGAGTCGTCGGTGGTGTCTGATGCATGCTGGTAGCGATGCACACCAAGGGGTCAGCGAGGATGCTGTGCGAGGCCGCTAGTGTTGGCCTGGCTAACCTGTAAGCAGATGGCCCTGGGATGTGTGAGGGCGTGCGAGGCCTGCCGCTAGCGAGGCTAACTGAAGGGTTAGCGAGGGGTCTACAGTCAAGAACGCGTGCTAGCGAGGCTAACTGAGGGGTCATCGATAGGTCTGTAGGCGAGGACGCGCGCTAGGTAAGCTAACAAAGGGGTCTGCAGGAGAGGGCACGCACTGGCGAGGCTAATTGAGGGGTCAGCGAGGGGAGCAGGGGCACGCGGGGAGGCAAGCACAGAGGGGTGTGCTGGCGCAGCTATCTAAGCGAGGCTAACATGGCCGGTTCAAGTTTTTCGATGACCGGTTTGGGTCTTTTCTGGCCAGTTCCGGTGGTTCCTCCACCGGTTCTGAACTCTTGGGATCGAGGGCTTTAAGGTATGTGGAGGAGGAAGCTAGGGTTTGAAGGTTATGATTTCAGGGTTCAGGGTTAAGACTTTGTGTTGATAACATATTTTAGGAAAACTGAAATTTGGAGAGAATTGAGTTGTGCTTTCATTGATAATAGGGCCCTTTTTATATAAAGGATTACAAGCAGAGAATATAAGTCTTACAAGGAAACTGAATTGTACAATGATTAGGACAACTTCTAAGATATATGTAAGACTAACCCTATTACAACTTTGACAAGTCACTTAGAGTTTGGGCCAGACATATAAATCAGATGTTCTTAAACAAAATTTAAGTTATTACTAAAGGGGGTAATTTAGAGCATCTCCCACAGTTTTAAGTAAATTTTGATCTTGTTTAATATTGAATATGTATCTGGCCCAAACTCTAGTAACTTGTTTTAGTTGTAATATGGCAGATATCTACATGATTTCATTCAATATATGATTACGTTTCCTTGTGGAATTCATATTCTGTATCTTGTAATCCTCTATATAAATTAGCCCCTATTATTAATGGAATATACATTCATTCTCCCCAATTTAGATTCTCTTAAATACGTTATCAACACGAATCTCTAACTTTGAAACCAATAGCCAAACCCTGAAACCAAAACCAAAACCTTGAAACCCTAACAGCCTCCGTCAACCACACAATAGCCACTGACCCAGCAACAGCGAGCCTGTCGCCACAGCCCCAGAACCGGCCACCACAACAGCAAACTAATCTCTACAAGCTGCAAACTACTCCCTGAAATCCACAGACCGATTCAGATCTTTCCAGACCGCCCCCTGCAGCCACCACTGGCCATAAAGCAACCACCAGCCCCAAGAGCAGCGACTGGCCTCAGAAGCCCAAGAACCGACCTCTGAACCAGTGAACCGGCCTTTGCGGCCAACGAACCGGCTGCAACATCACTCAACCGGCTAACCTCGAACAGCGCCACAGCAGCCATTTTCTCAACCAAATTCCTGCGATTTTTTCCAGCACCCTATTTCAAGGTCATTTTTCATTAAAGTTCCTGCTTTCGTTTACTTTTCTGTACTTTGTTTTTATCCGGAGACTTGCAATCTCCATTCCCCTACCTCCCACTTCTTTTCTATGTGGGATTCTTCAGCCGAACTGTGGGGGTTCGTGCTATGTCTAAATCTCTCAACTTTAGTTTGTTAAGACTTTTATTATCGACCACTTACATCATTGTTTTGATCTTATCTAAGATCTCTTGGAATTGAATTTCTTGAGAGCGATTACGCTCAGAAATTCATATTGTTTTCGTGGTAGTTTTCACTTCAAAACTAACCCTTCTTCTTGTTCTTTTTTAGGATGATAACCTGAATAAATTGGACTTCGCTCCATTGGAGACAACTGGCTCAGGATATCACAAGTGGGTTTGTGATGTCCGCCACCATCTCAAGACCCAAGGGATCCTAGCAATGATCCAATAGCCTAGCACATATGTGCTCACCGTAGTTGCCACTGAAGCTTTGGATGCAAATAGGGCCAAAGCTGTCATCTTAATGACTCGTCATATGGATGAATCTCTTCAACTCGAGTATTTGAATGAAGAAGACCTTAGACGGCTGTGGGTTTCACTCGAATAGCCCTTTGGGAAAGTCTGTGACTCCATACTTCAGGATCTGAAAGTAAGATGGCATAACCTTCGCTTCTTTGATTTCAAATCAGTTCTGTACTATAATTTGAAAGCCCTTCATATTAATTCCTTGATGGATTTATGTGGTAAAAACAACACAGATGCGATGTTGATTGAGAGGACTCTCTTTACCTTCATGTCTCTTCTTTGATGGTTGCTAAGAACTATCAGATTGAAGTGAATGCAAGACGGATCACAAGGTTTCATGAGCTCATTGGAACCATGTCTATTGCTCAAAAGAATGACAACATCCTTGTGAATAACTATAATTAGGGACTTATGGGAACACAAGATATTCCGAAGTCCAATTATAGTACCGCCCCTAATGGAGGGAGCTGCTAGCGAAACCTTAAATCTAGAGATACATCTGAACATTCTGATCCATATAATAGCTCTGCACCAGAAGGTAACCGCCTAAGTAGGCTAACACGGAACCGAGGAGGTGGCAATGCCACCAGCCATGTTGGTGGCGCCACCAAAAATATCGGACTTCCTAATCGCGCCTCAATCATGGGAGCTTCAGCACAAAGATACTTGTCTTCGACGTGGAGCGTCCGAACATTAGGTAAAGATGTGTACTGCATCCCAGAATGTTGCAAATGCATACAAGATGTAGGTGAAGCAAGGGAAGCACATTACATGGAGCAAGAAGATCAAGATGATGATCTTGAGCTAAAAGTTAAAGACTTCAAATCTGGCCAGGATGAATAGACCGCTGATTTTGTTTAAGTCTTTCATGTTTTCCAAGATTGATGTAATAAGGCAATTGCCAAATGTTTTAGTAGATGCCTTTGGTTTTAACTTTTCTTTGAATAGGCTCACCCAAAGTAGGCGTGATGTCTAGGAAAGTAGTTGAGATTAGAAGTACCTAAGAGAGATTTGCTCCACCGATATCTCTTTCCCTTTTCCTGATTATGTCTAATTTGAAGTTACCGAAAGAAGTTAAGTAATGACCATTGTCTTGCATTAGCTAGTTGTTTGGATTAGATTTTGATGATTCAGAAACTTTGATGTACTTGTTGGCTATATTAATAAAATGTTGAGTTCATTCATATCAACTCCATCTGAGCTTTTATTTGCGCAACAGATTTCATGCGGAAACGCATTGTGAGGACGGAACTGAATTTCTTTGCATCACCTCTAATGATTGGGGGAAAATGCGCATCTTAAAGAAACTTAATGTGTCTCTCTAGTGGACTTTATGTCACCACTGTTTGAGCAATTGAATCCAACAAAGTCATAAGAGAAGTTCTCTTGGATTCAGACACATATTGGTTTTGACACGACAGGTTAGGTCATCCTGGTCATGATATGATGATCCGTCTAGGTTCACACATAAACCTTTTCTTTATAGCGAAATGAAGCAAGAATCAAAAATTCATTCATAGACCATATAGGACCTCCGCCGCTGTACATGGCTCTGCCTACAAGAGCCTAGTGTTGTCCCTAATAATGTCGCCTATGGTGGCGCCATTGTCTCCTATTTTGCTTCCAATGCCACTTCTGGCTCCCCGACCCAACCAAAATTCTCATTGGTTGCCTATAAGGCCCCTCGCTCGTTCTGCAAAGCCTGTTCCTTAGGGAAACTAGGACTGAGACCGTCTTATGCAAAGTATACCGAAGTTCTTATTCTGTTCTTACATAAAATCCAAGAGGATATCTGGGAACCAATTCAACCCTAACTTCATATACTATTCCTGAACTTTTCCCTATTATTTATAACTTCATATACTATTCCTGAATTTTTCCTTATTATTTATAGATAGGGATACCTTCAATCTATTTCCACCGATAAAATTGTAATGACCTGAATTTTAGTATTAATTTCTTGTAATTTTCTCAAGATTAATAATGTCCTAGTTAGTACAAATTATTGTTTTAGTGCATTTTTCTTATGTTAATTGTGAAATAGAAATTATTTCGAACGAATAAATTGCTCGGAACTCTTCGTTCCGAGGATTGATTTTTTATACGTTACGATTTTGTGAAAACTTCCTTCACGAAAATCGTAGAGCGTGTCAATACGAGTTCGTGAACATACGGCACATGAAAATCAGAGTTCCTATAAAAATTTATGATCAGCGAAAGTTATTATTTATTTTTTTTTAATTTAGTATAAATAGAAAAAATATATATATCAAAAAAAAAAAGATGCTAGATTGCCAAATCCGGAATCCCTGATCCTTTTCTCGCTCTCTTAGCCGCCGACCCGATCCAATTTCGTTTTCCGGCCACCAATCTGGCTGTCACTAGTCCCATTTGAACCGCCTCTTCCTTCTCTTTCGATCTATAGTGGTGGTTCAAGGCGAATCGCCACCTGGATGACGCAGCAAGGCAGAAAGAGTGGTGGCGGCGCTTTTTTGGATTTGTCGTGAGTTCTCCACTTTCCGGCCACCTCTAGCCGCACCACCGGTCAAGTTTTGGAGCTCTTGAAAAGTACATCAATCCCTCCAAGTAGCTTGAACAGATTTACAGTGAGGAAGAAGAATCAATCAAAATCAGATTTTAGGTTTTTCCAAATTCTTGAACTTTAGAGATAAATTCTGGTAGATCCTTTCGTTTCTGGACTTCATTGTAGTTATGAAAGTTGTTGGGCTGGTTGTTGTGAAGATTTTGGCATAGGTTTCATGATCAAATTTGGGGGTTTTCGACGGCGTGTCTGGCCACTTTTTATGCTTATGTTTTCTTTGTTGTGTCCTACTCGTTGATACGAGCATGTTGATATATTATGGGGTCATGTTGTGATCATTTGAAGCATGTTAGGTTTCCAACGTTTCTGCGATCCGTGAGGATCCGACAGTTGGATCATCGTATAATTGTGAAAAATTGATCCTAGAAGTGATCCGGAGACCTTGGGAGGTCTCGGAGGAAGTTTTGTCTCGATTGACGAAATGTTCAATTTTTAGTTCAAGTGTTATGTTCGAACCGTAACCGCTTTCGTTTTTAGTCGTGTACTAAGTTGAGACTTTATTTTATTTAGGTACTTGATAGATAGTGTTCTGTACTTTATCTCGACTGTGAGAGAAGACGCAGCGGGATTTAGAGATGAGTAAATCTCACGAGGTTCATTTATGAACAGAGTTCCCTTTATTGTTTCGGTTTAATCGCTAAATTGTGAAATTGTTTTCTAGAAATAAAGATTTGTTTTAAGTTATATGAACTTGATCGTCTACAGTTCATATGTAAGTTGAAATGAGGTTTTATTATAAAAATGATTTTCTTGAGTTTTGCGTAGGGCTGGGCTGGGGTCGGGCCAGGCCCGGAAATTAGTGAGACCGAGACCGAACCTGAAACTTTCTGTTCGGGCCTGTTCGGGCTTTTTCTAAAATGAAAACCGACAGAAACCGAACCCATTTGGGCCGTTCGGTTTTCAGGCCCAAAAAGTCCAGTTCATCAGCTATTCAGCTTTGCCTATTTTGTCAGTTTTCCAAAGACAGGTCTGGACTTCTAGCAGATTTGCCACTCATTTTGGTACCTGGAAGACTGGAATGCATATCAAATTATAATGCTGTGAAATAAACTCATTAACGTAACTATAATCAATTTGCAATAATCAAGTTTAGCCACAGTTTATAGTTTACAACACAAACTCAAGAGTAAAGAATACATTGTCCAATAGAAAACAATCCAACTTTTTCAATCATTTCAACTAAATGCTCAATGAACTGAAATTCAAATTACGAATGGTACAACTGCAACAGAAACATAAAGCTTTATTTGCAGTTTTGCACAAATAGTCAAACTGTCCAACTACGAAATAACTTAAGCTACACTGCAAAAATGAGATATCAGTATAGGACTTGCCTGCAAAAATGAGAACACAACTAAGAAATTCAGTAAGAGAAATTCAGATTCAGTTATAATCTAGCATCAAGTTAACGCAAGAGATTGCAGAACCAACCAAACTTCAATGGAAAAAATTAATCTGGCACCAGTCGCCGACTCCAAAGTCCAAACCCGTCGTGAACGACGACTCGACGAGGTCCACCACTCCACCGCGTCTTCAAGAGCTTCTACTCCAACGGCGACCGCAAGATCTCAAGGCCCTCGGCTCCAATGTCCACGAGGACGAGCTCCAGCGCGTGATGGTTGACCTCGGTGGTCGAGCTCGGAAGTCTCTGAGATCGTCAGCGACGGCGAACTTCTGGAGGGAGATTTGAGGGAGAGTGGCGGATTTCACAGACGGAGAGTGGCGAAGCCGCGGAGGAGCGAAGGATTTGAGAGTTTGAGGCTTGAGGCTTTGGTTTCAAGAGAGAGGGACTGATGGAGGCTGAGAGACTGAGAGGCTGAGATCGAATTCACTTTAGGCCATAGTGCCTTACTGCCTTAGGGTTAGTCTCGAGTTTTAGGGTATTTTCATTTTTTTAAATATTTAATATATTAATATAACACCCAATCATAGATAGACAAGTAGCAACTCAGGGTATATACGGGTCGGGTTCGGGCTTTTGGTCTGTGGATATTTGAAGACTGAGACCGAACCGAGATAATATATTTGGGTCGGACCCTAGACCGAATTGATATTTTCAAAATCAAAACCGAACCGATTCGGGCTTTTTAGCTCGGTTCGGGTCGGGTCTTCGGTTTTTCTGGTCCGGACCCCCACCCCTAGTTTTGTGATTGTAGACTATAGTTTGTATTAAAAGCATTCATGAGTGGATAGCTACATAAATATATATATATATATATATATATATATATATCTTAATGGTGTGGCATTGTGACAAGTATAATAATTGTGATTTTATTCATATTATTCTTTTGAGAATTTACTCTTTCTAAAATGCAATATATTATACGATATTTATATTGTGCTGAAATAGCACTTACATGATATGATACCTACGATTAAGGCAACCAATTTTTCATTGGTGAGTTTGCACTTTGCAGCAACTCAAATCAGGAATCATCGCTAAAACGACAGCTACTTTTGTTAAAGAATATTATCGAAACCCATCTAGTCCACTTTTTGTGTTCTGTCAATGCAAGCATAGATGCTTCCTCGGCACTTATTTTCCACCTATCCCATCAAACTGATACTGCACTTTAGCTATCAAGTGGAGTAAGATAAGATAGGACATGATATGATATTGCATTATTTGAAGACAGGTTAGATAGTTAGATAATTGGGTGACCCTACTTAATTAACTTTTTGTTAAGTTAATGGGAGGAAAATTGTGACCCGTTCAAAGAACGAGAGGTAATGCATGCATCATTGCAAAATAGACTTACTGCTCACCCCATCTGAATAGCAAGACATGCATATGCACGCACCATTTGCAAAATAGACTGAACCGCGTCTTCTTCAAACCGTCTAGAGAACCTAGCGTGTTTTATGGGACTTCTAGCTCCAGTGGGGTTTGATGATGAAAAGGCAGATCCGAATTTGTTGTATTGACGAGAAAAACCTAGTTAAAAAACACCTTCGCCATCTTTCTCATTCTCTCTTGGGGTGTATGCTCTTCATGGCCATATAATTGAAATATCTTTGTTTCGGAGAAGTCATTTAAATTAAAATAACAGAAGGTTACTATCACTCAAATGAGATTAAAAATATCTTTGGGCTTCTATGGTGGGCTGAAGTGTTTGCCTTAAGCACATCTCTATATTTTTAGTTTTGTCTAATTACAATAAATTTTTTGTATTTAGAAAGCTACCGATATGCACTTTATATATTTCTAGTGCCTCTGGAGTAGTACTAAAAGAGGGTCTCTGCTACCTCTACATATTTAAATGTATAATGAGTATGTCTATTTCTATGTACCACTTGTGGGTACTACCATTATCTTCTTATCTGTATATGTCTTTAAATGACAGCGGAATGATATGTAACGACCTATTTTGGCTTGTGATGAGATGAATACACTATTTCCCCCGTAGGCTTGATTAAAAAAAAAAAAAACCTAGTTGAAGCAACTTATCATTACAAATATCTAATTCTAAGTACTATTTGGTTTAACGGTATAGTGTTTACTTTATATGTAAAATGTCATGAGTTCAACTTACGAACTAATTGTTGTACATTCTAAATTGTAAGATTATCAGTTGTTAACGTTTCTACTAATATATACACACCCAAAGTTTTCAAACTAGACTGAAATTCTTGTTCACCAAAAAAAAAAAAAAACTTAAACTCAAAACTTTTTATCGCTTGCATTATGCTTATATATAATTTTAACATATATTTTAATTAATAATAATAATCCTAAACCTAATATGAAAGCAGAATACAAAATCGCACTCACTACTAACTAGAAGCGCTGCATTAAGACTTGTGTTTTTATACACCTCCCCCATGCCTCTGGTTTTAACAAAAATACCAAGGTTTAAGTTAGAACCAAAAAAAAAACGTAAAACACATTAGTGACAAAAATACTATTACTAAAAAATTCATAATCTGCGTTCTACACTTCCTCTTTTCTTATTATAATATATCACTCTAGTTGAAATAAAAAGAGGAATCCAAATAATCAACATGGCATGAAAACATAACAAAAACACGTTTCCATGAGCTTTGAAAGTACAATCCTAAAATGTTACAACTTAATATTAGAGCACTCAGGTTAAAGATTAGTTTCAAAGAAAATGAAGTCTGTAGGTTATCTTAAAAGAAATTTTTTTTTTTTGAGTTCAAAAGAATTCCATTGATTGAACGGCCAGAATGACACATACAAACGGTCCATATGGACACCCGATATCATTCACTATTACAGATCTTGCTCAAATATTCAAAGAGCTTATATGATTATGTAAAGTCGTTTCACAGAAAATAAAATAGCTTGAATCCTCATTTGCCAATGCACGCAATTGTGGGACTCCAGAAGATTCATTTACTTAGTGTAAAACCAACCCCATAGTATGCAAGCTTGAAGCACCTATGATAAACATAAGTGTAGTGATTCTGATTAATCCTCTGGGATCCCAAATACGAAACCCCATAGAACCTGAGTTCATTAGTTTGGTCGCCACATTCTAAAATGCTTTGGACACCCACTTCACACCCATTAACCCTACAGATTTGGGCACCCCTTCTGGTTTGGGCCTCCAATTTGTTTTGGGCCACCAAATCTGCATCCCATCCGAGTTGGGCCTCCACTGGGACTTGGGCCACCCAACTGATTTGGGCACCCACCGAGCACCCATCCATTTGAAGCTTCAGTGATTCCGGCCATGCTGACCACCGTCATGTCCACTGCTGCACAACCAATATAGTGCATAGGGACATAGTTCACCCCACCCATTGTCCAGAGCACCCAAATCCCACCTCCGCGCCTTGTCTTTGGACCTCTGGCATGAACATGTTGATTCCGGTCCAAGGTCAAGAACCACCGATTTGCTCCGCCACCACTCCACATCGCTGCCATCCTCCTCAGCCAAACCTAGGAAACAAACATCGCACGCTGCCTCACTCGGCGTCTAGCACCCAACCATCGAGGCCGACCTGGATCCCAAAGATCTCAACGCATAGGGCCACCTCTTTGCCTTCGAAACTAGGCCTGGGCTCGGGTCGGGCCGGGCCCGAAATTTAGTGAGACCGAGACCGAGCCCGAAACTGTCGGTTCGGGCCGGTTCGGGCTTTTTTGAAAATAAAAACCGACAGAAACCGAGCCCGAAACTATCGGTTCGGTCTTTCGGGCTTTTCGGGCCGCCGCACGCCATAACTGGAAATCAGAATCGGATGACAAACTGTGGGATGAATTTTGCGTTGATGCCATGAACTGGGATTTGGGAATGAACCGTGCAATGAATTGGCATGGTTTCGAACTGGCTTGAATTAGGTTCTCAGTTTCTCACAATGAATTGGGGAAGAACAATTCTCGAAGTCAACGAAGGTAAGAGCAAGACAATGGAAGAAGATAAACAACAGAGAATTGTGAAATTGAAAGCTAATTCAGATCTATCAGAGAGTGAAGCAAAGAATCGAACAATCAACAAGTAATCGAAGCGGATCAAGATCGCTCACCAAAAAAACGAGAAGCAGCAATCTGCAGCAAACATGTAAAGCCTATCAGACGCATAATCATCAGAGATTGCGGTAGCTCTGGCAGTTGGGGCGTGTAACTATGTAAGGGTATTGATGGGAGCCAAAACCCACTGGGTTTACACTTCTCTGTTGGCCCTCCCAATGACACCATGGCCCTCTTTTTTTGACTCCCTTTTGATTATTTTAAGAGGGAAACTATGGACCCTTTTTTGTTTGACTCCCTCTCTTACCCCTTCATTTTCTTTGTTTTTGGTAACATACACTTTCATTTTCTTGATGCAAATGTTTTTGGGCACGTACACTTCATTGATGCATTATTATAATGGGAAAGTCGCGCACGCGTAACGATGAGAGTTAGAATAGCTTCTGTTTGTATTATTATGTCCCCCACAATTGTCTCTTTGATTATTTTAAGAGGGAGATGCATTGGCGAGTGACTTTTTAGCCCTAAAATACTGCTGCAAATGACGAAACTTACCAGAAGCAACTGCCTCGAAAGCCCGGAACTGCATCTTCTCCATGTTGGCCTGAGACGACGCCATGGCCGCCGATTGGAGCTCAGAGAGAAAGAGGGATTGGAGGAGGAAGAGGAAGGAAGAGCCAATAGAGAAAAGTGAAAACTACTGGAGAGACTTTATGGGTTCGAGAGAGAGGCTGAGAGCCTAAGATGGTTTCGAGAGAGGCTGAATTAGATCGGTCTTTCGGTCTCAGAAATCATGGAGCCCGACACCGAACCGAGAATCTGTATTCGGGTCGGTCTTTGCACCGAACCGAGATTTTTCAAAGCAAAACCGAACCGAATCGGGCTTTTTTGATCGGTTCGGGTCGGGTCCTCGGTCTTTCGGGTCCAGACGCCCAGGCCTATTAGAACCAATCTGCAATCTCCTCATATGGTAGGCCAGCAATGGCTAAACCGCCCTCCACTTCGAATCCATTTCGGTGCAACGCAGTGGGGGTGAAACCCGAGTAAGTCCCCATAGCGAGAGGGACCTCCAATTGAAAACTTGCCAACTAAACTCGACCTTGGCTTGCCGCAAAAAGACAGCAAGAGGCAGAAAGGGGTGATCTGCTTAACGTCGGCGCTGTACGCCATTGATGGAGCCCTAAGCCAAAGCAGCTAGGGTTTGCTAGGGTTCGGAGCTCTCGTAGTGAGAACATCCTTTTAGGGATTGAAAAATAATGAAAAAATCTTAGAAGAAAATAAAAGGTCGGTATCTATATCTTTATTATATTTAAAAGAACCCACTTTGTTAGCCAAAGTGAGTGTGATAATACACAAATACCCTCACATCATAGATTATATTAAAGGGTTCTTTTTTATACATAGAAAAAATGTCAAAATTTTATTGAAATATGTTAGATTACAACGATACGATGCAAAACTGCATTAATAAAGAAAATAAACAATACGAAAGGAAAATATGTAAAATTGAGAATACAAAGAAAATTAAAGGAGCACGAGCAACAACGCCTAAATGTAGAGCTGACTTTACACTACAGATTGCAGCCGTGTAGTGAATTGAGTAGTTGGTGGTTTCATTACCCATGCAAATCCAATGCACAAAATGAGAAAAGTCAATTCGGTGCAGAACAAAGGGCAATCTTCCACCTAAATCTCAAAGCCGGCCAAGGTTGTCAAAATATGACTGTATTGGTAGACGATCTTTCATAAACAAATACCATAGACTTGGGTTTCGAATCCAATGGCAGTATCACACAGAAGCCCCAAGACATTCTAGCAAATGACATATAGCCCAACAAAGATAGTGGGCCGTAGTCCATGCCCAAACCCCACCCAAATCCCATCTCCAGATCCATTCGCAAAGCCCACCCGGATCTTAGATCTGGATCAGTCTAGACAGTCGGTATTGAAATCGGAACTTCTGGCTCCATACCCAACCGCTGTCCCCATTAGACAAAGTACCAGCACCATTACACATTACCCTCTCTTACAATGACAGACCACTAAAACGCCTACGCTAATCGACATATCCTCTAATGACCATGATTGGCAAAGAGAAACACCACTGAAGGACATCGTCGATGTCTAGTCTCGGAACGAGATCTCCATTATCAACTATCCTTAAATTACAGACGACTGCTGCCCCAAAATGCACTACTACTTCCACTGTGAAGAGCTAAGAGAGTAGCTAGGTACAGGCCGGAACCCATAAGTGACTCTATGAAGATGGAGCATGTACAAGAGCGATGAATTGGAGAGGTTGCCGATTCCCAAACCCTAGCAGACCTAGGTCAAAGAGTGCCACTATCATTTCACACACACACACACACCCACCCACCCACACACACACACACACACACACTCTGTCTCTGTCTCTGTCTCTGTCTCTCTCACTCTGTCTGTCTGTCTGTCTCTCTCTCTCTCTCTCTCTCTCTCTCTCTCTCTCTCTCGCGTCATACATGGTCGCGTTCACCATCAGAGCCTCTTGCAAGTAGCCTTGCTCTAACGGCCTCGACCATGATGACGACCTCGACATTATCGAATGAGCCAAAAATAACTTGAGCCAATCACATATTTGCAGTGATTAGTACAACCAACTCAGCCCCGACATGCAACACAAGTCATTCACGCCGACCGAGGATGGTACAATCGTCCGAGCCCATGTACTCCACGCCCCGACTGCCAAGTCGAGCTCGACTTCGTTTGAGTTGAACTCAGCCACATTGAAGAGGTTGATTGTTGGTGGTGCCATGTCAGACATGCCTCATACCTCTCTTTTTTCCTACGGTCACCGACCTGGGAAATGGAAACTCGTCAGGGACATCTATGGTGTAGTTGCGACCATCAATCGTCTCAAAATGATCAACTTCTTCGTCCTTTTGGTCTATCGTTGACATAATCGAGGGCTGCTGAAAGCTGAATCAACGACTGGGGGAGATTTCTTGCTTCGATGGAATCTCGGGAATTGAAAAGGACTGTCCCATTGGAGATAGGTTGTGGTGGCGAAGGAGTTCGTCTTGAAGAGTGAGAAGGTGAAGGAGAAAGAATAGGACAATGACACGGGTTAATGAAACACCAACCTATGAAGACCCAAACGTTCTTCCTAGGGTTGTCCAAGGCGAATTGAAATTGACTAGGTATGCCATTTTCTCCTTAAAATGTATCCTTTCTCAGTATATGATTTGAGTATTCGAAATGAGAATCAGTATTGGCTTACATGGATATTGAATTGATGATGCAGATACAAAATCACTAATTGTTATTCAATAGATGTGTATTACAAGAACCAACACAACACCAAGACACCACAAGAAGCTGCAGCTAAAGCTATATCAATAGGTGATTATATTCTACAAATTGTTCATAATGCGACTGAGCATTCAAACAAGTTTCCCTTCTATCTCATATATCTTAATCATGACTAAACTATTTGCTACTGGTTTAAACTTAGCAAGGTTGGATCTAAACTGTGGATTATTCCTAGGGAAATATGCCAAATGAGCAATAAAATGAGGACCTTAACTTAAACAACATAATTGTTACTAGAGTCTTCTTCTTCTTCAGAGGTGGCCCTATGACCCTCAATAAAAAAAAAAAGGCTAAATACTGGTTACTACCCTGTGGTTTAGGTCCAAAATCAATTCAGTCCATGGACTTTTAATTTCATCAAAAATACCCCTGCACTTTCAATTTTGATCTAATGGTCCAATTCGTTAATATTTTGTTATGGGTTCAAGTTATAGTTGGATTATTTGTTGAAAAACTATTTATTTTTAATAGTAGGACTCACTCCTAAATTGACTATGCAAGCCATCTCGACACCACATCATAAAACATAGGCCATATATGAGCCACGTTAACAAATTAAATAACTTAATTGTCAGAAAACTAACAAATTAGACCTATTAGATCAAAATTGAAAGTGCAGGGTTGTTTTTGATGAAATTAGAAGTTGAGGGACTGAATTGATTTTGAACCCAAACTATAGGGTAGTAATCAGTATTTAGCCCAAAAAAAAATTATTGAGGGTCAATAAAATTTTTATTGAGGAAGAAGATGAGAAGAAACCAAATTTGGAGGTGATTTTGGGCCTTAGCTTATTGGTGATGTCGATATTCTTACATTGTTTCTGCTTTTAGGTTACTAAATTATTATTTTTTTAAAGAAGAATGACTCATTCTTATAAATAAATCAATTGCAACGGTCGAAATAGTACATCCACCACATACACATAAACATAGGTGTACGCCTAAAATGGTAAACCACTACTTCATGGACAATAAAGCTCAAAGTCTAAACTAACAAAAGAACCTTTGCCTTCAAAGGAACCTATAATATACTATTTACCTCTCGCTGAGCACGCAATTGTGGTACGAAAAATAAATAGTACATCTAAGAAGACTCAGAAAATCTTCAGCTAGGCTAGACTAGACAACTAAATACTAGGCCACCACTAAAGCAAGCCAGAGTGTAGGTTGGGTCAAGCCCATATACCCCATCTGTAACACCCCATAAATTTGTTATTGATTTTTTGGAATCTCCTGGAATTAATAAAGTGTTCATTGGTACGATTTCGTAGTTCGAGGGTGGAGCGAAAATTATTTCGAACAATTATTTGCTCGGAATGCTTTGATTCAAGGGTTGACTTTTTATACGTTTGCATTCTGTAAAAACTTCATTCATGAAAGTCGTAAAGCGCGTCAATACGAATTCATGCATATGCGGAACGCGAAAATCGGAGTTAGTATGAAGAAATTATCGCATTCGAGAAAATTTTCCATTTTTGTTAAAAGGATGAAAAAAATCAGAAAATTGCAAAGAAGACCACATTTCCATTTTTGGAAACTGATCTCTCTCTCCTTGATCGAAAATCGCCTTCTCCCTTTGTCGGTCGATTTCTCCCTCCTTCGGTGACGGTTGGACTCACCACAAGCCTAGATCGTCTCGCCTCCTCCTGCTGCTTCAACTGGTGGTCACCTTTTCCCCCCTCACGGCGGCTACAAAGCGGCCCCAAGGAAACCCGATATCACCCTTTTTGCAAGTCAACACCATTTTCTCCCTCCTCCGGCCACCATTGCTCGAGTTGTTGGGCACCCTAAGATCACCTGAGGACGCTGATCATGCTGCTAGGAGGATCAGACCTGGATTAAAGTGTAGCTGGAGAAATCAAGCTCGCCGAACAATTGGAAATTTTCGATTTCACCAACTTTCAGGGTAGGTTTTCAACCCTTTTTACTTTGAATCATACCTTGTGCTAGTTATGAAAGTTGTTCACCAGACGAAAAGATGCATTTAGGTTTCACCACCTAACTCAGTGGTTTTCGACAACTTCTGTCTGCCATAGGGACAGTTTATGTCCCTCTTTTCAATCTACACATCGATGTACAATACATAATTTTTGAAAATCGTATGAGCAAGTTATAATTTTTAGGGTTTAGGGTTTCTGATTCGTTTCAGTTTTCGATCCATGAGGATCTTGCCGTCCAATCGACTTGTAGTTTTGATATTGATCGTATAAGTATTCTAGAGACCTCAGGTGGTCTCAGATGAAGTTTCGCCTCAATTGGCATTACTTTCAAGATTTTAGGGCAAATGGGAGTTCGAAATATAATCGTTTTTGATTCGTGTACTGAGTTAAGATCATATTGTACTTAGGTGTTTGACAGAACATATTCGATACCTTATCTGCTGTACGAGAAGAAGCAGCGGGAACTAGAGGTGAGTAAATCTCACGTGGTTCATTTACGAACGAAATTACTTATTATTCGGAATTATTTGATAATTGTAAATTATTTTCGAAAATGAACATTTTTTTTAAATGATATGAACTCGATCAACTACGGTTCATAGGACTGCGATTCACAAGTATGAAAATAAGATTTTAATTATAAAAATGAATTTCTCGATTTTGATGCATGTAAACTATAGTTGGTATTAGTAGGCATCCCTGAGTGGATGACTATGTGTGTGTGTATATATATATATATATATATTTACGTGAAATATATATATTTGGATTGTGTGGCATTATGATATGTAGACTTTTGGTGATTTCATTCATATTTTGAATTGAACTTTTACTTATGCCGGAAACATATTTGATGATTTATATTGTTGAAAGAGTGATTTAGAGTTGTGATGTGACATTTGTGAGTTGTGTGGGATTTCTTTAAATGTCTTGTTCTGAGAGCCAAATGGTCCAAAGTCCGAAGGTTACAGTGGTAACCTAAGTTTTGTTCTGACGGCCGAAAAGTCTGAAGTTTGAAGGTTACAGTGGTAACCCGGGTTTTGTTTTGAGGGCTGAAAGGTCTGAAGTCTGAAGGTTACAGTGGTAACCTGGGTGCAAAGATATCGAATGCTTGAACATTGGCCAAGGTGACAGGCAACAATTCAGTTAGAGGTCTAGTATGTTGCAAGCGTACCGTCATGATGGTAACTGTGTTACTGCATCATGAGTACGTAAAATGTTGTAAGTGTACCATCATGGTGGTAACTGTATTACTGCACCATGAGTACATAGTTTCAGAGAATGTTTCTGGTGTCCTTTCTTTAGTGTATACGTGAGATTTAGATTGCTATTAAAGTTGTGGTGTCGATATGATCTTTTTGAGTTATCCTTGAACTGAAGAATTATTATTCATGTGAGTTGTGTCTATTGATTTGAGTTTACTCATACGATCTTCACAAGTTTACGTGGTTTGTTGTTTGCAATCTTGGTGCACTATTCCATGGTGTAGCGGTTATTCCTACAGGTTAGGACCACCATGGCTGCGTTCGAGGCGTAGTTGCAATAGTTTTAGGTTCATAACCTATTTTGTTATTATACTGCTGTATGTAGTATGCTCCTAGCGAGCGTTTACATTTGTATTTCATTTTTTTCGAGTTTTGTAAACACTTGACGATGTAATATTTGACTCGAGTGTTTGAGTCTTTGTTGACATTATGTTTTTGGTTATGTTGTTGCTCAGATTAAATTGAAAAAGTTCATACATATTTAAGGCAATTATTTAAGTTATCGTGTTTCGGATTCTAATATCTTTATTTGAAATTCGGGGCTTGACAGTTTGGTATCCGAGCGTAAGATACATATTTGGTGATAGTCAATACTACTCGACTGATGACCCATCTGCAACGGATCCCCATCATATAC
>LYNE01001696.1:37461-47783 GCA_001662545.1 Rosa x damascena
AACCGATACCAACCGATACCAACCGGTACTGAGAAGTCGGTATACCGACTTTTGTGGCCGGTAGTGGTACTACATTTTGTGTACCAATAAGTTCTCGTACGGTAGGTGGTATTGGACTTGAAGGTCCGGTACCGTACCGAACCCAGCCCTAGATAATAGAACCTGGCTTCTAGATGGCTTTTGTTGGGTCCATGTTCTGGGTGGTTGAATGTGACTCCATATAAGATGGTTTTTGTAACGTTGCTGGGTTCACCAAATGAACCTGGCTTTTAGATGGCTTTTCATGGAATCATATAAGGGAGTAAAATTGGTGAGTAAATGCATTTGTTCTATTATATTTTTCTACTTCTAGCTTTCTAAATTTGTGATTTTTCACAAAAAACTTATTGTTTGTGTAGTATTTGACTGAGCAAGGAGAAACTGTAGAAGTTACAGTAACAAATGCACTTATGGAATATGCATACATGTTTATATTTATAGCTCTTTTGGTTAAACTTGATTAATGCCTGCTCAGTATTATTTATAGCATGAAGATTTGTAAGAGTATGATAGATTTTGGATTGCTCCTTGTTATGCAGATTTGTGTTCTTTGTGATCTTTGAAATCGTTGAGGAAGGTAGCTAATGAAAGCGTTGCAACTTTGTGGGGAGAGGATGAATGCTGATGCAGCTTTGGTCTTGGCATACTACAAAGAGCTGTCACTAACCCAACATCTATCTTGTTTTCAATGGTATGAAGGATATCTTAGCAAAGTGGCACAGCTAGCTGCAAGCATACTGCATTGGAGTAATATTACTCTATAATTATTTGCTTTTGGGTTAGAAGTAGTCTAGTTTTGCTTGGTGTTTTCTTAAATTAGGTTTTGAATTGGCTTCAAGCCTTTTGACTTTGATGATATACACACACACACACACACATATATAACAAACCTTTTGTATTGTTCCAAAATGAATGATGTCCATATGGTTAACAACCAACACAAGATTACAACATATGTTGTCTCAACATGAAAATGAACAACTAAATCGTACCAAAATCTGTTGTTTCTTGTTATATCAAATAACAGAAGTAACAAATTGTCTATATTTCAATTGTACTTCAAATATCAGAAGAGTGAGTTTCTGACCTGAATCAAACTACACAAGTACATGATTACATATAGTTATATTGTCTATCAGACAACATAAATACTTAAAATAGTGGTTGTAATACAAGACAAAAGACATAAAATAAATTCTTAAAACTATTTAGACAACAGATGAGGCATAATTTATCCAGTTTTAACTGAATTTCAAACAACAATCAAATGTCTTTAAAAAATGCATTCAAAGAACAGATTGTTAAACAAGCCTATATTTTGGTAACTTCAGACTACATATAAATGTGTTCTTATTAAATGTCAGACAACAGCAGTTTTATTAAAACTATAGTTTGTAGTTCATTTGAACAACATTAATCTATCGCTGTATGTGATTAATAACTACAGAAAGTTCGAAATCCTTCAAGTTTGGGTTGTTAAGATGACGGAGTCTTGAGAAACTTCTGTTGTTTGAATGAGAACAGACGACGGAAGATATCTGTCGTCTGATGCTGAAAGAGACGACAGCTGGATACACTACAGATAATTTCCATATCATACGACAGATATCATCTGTCGTCTGAAGCTATTATTGGCATAGTGATGAGAGAATCTTGCGTGGGGCGGACCGCACGGACACGTGGTGGAGAGGACCAATCACTGCCCAACAGGGGGGTGTTTTGGGTATTGCACTTTAGGTAGCAGAGCAGTTTTGAAAAAGATGAAAAATTTCATTTCTTCTAATTGGGTGGCCGTAAAGCCACATAGTAGAGAAACCCCGCCTAAAAATTTCTCGATGTATATACTTAACAGCCTTTAGAAACCAAATTAGATACTTCTTCTTTATACAGTGTGGAATCTGGACTAAGAGGTAGGAGTAGGAGTAGGAAGCAGTCCACTAACAAATTTTTTACTATTTGCGGTCCATCCAGTCAGCCTACTCGCTAGGTAAGCAAATTCTTTACCTATGTTTATCCAGAAATTTACAAAGCTTGCCATTTTAATTTAGGGATTTAGAACGTATCAAAAAACTGGAAAAGAGGATTTCACGCCATCTCTCTACTTCCTAACATCCAGCCACCCCATTGAACATCAATGTCAACTATCTCCGTCCTAATTTCAAGCCACCGTTATGATTTCAAATTCGGAGAAGAGATTACGGAACAATAATTACTGAGTCTATTTACATTTCGAAATTAATTCGACGATGGTCGCAAAACAAATCCTAGTTCCTCCCTTGGAGGTCTTTCTTGAATTCATCTGGGTACCGCTATCAGAGGTAAGGCCTGGTTTCTTTCTTTGTTGTTTTTTGGGCTGGGTTAATTGCCATCAATGTTCCTACCTCTTGTCAAGGTGGGTTAATTTCCGGCAACTTTCTTACCTGCATTCATATGTTGTACAGTTATACCTCTGGTCTAGGTGTTTGGGTATCTATTAAGTTTGAAATTGTGCATATTGGATGATGTGTTTGTATTTTGTTCTGCTCTTGCTTGGTGCAGGGGTAGCTTCACTAACAAAGGTAGAAGTTTGGGTGTATTGGATGTTGTGGAAATCAATGACCTATTTTGTATTTTG
This sequence comes from Rosa x damascena, assembly GCA_001662545.1. NCBI lineage: Eukaryota > Viridiplantae > Streptophyta > Magnoliopsida > Rosales > Rosaceae > Rosa > Rosa x damascena. Next base: position 40,115 of record LYNE01001696.1, read on the forward strand.
TTAATGTTGTTGCATGGTACAGAGGTTGCTTTTTAATCAAAGGTTTTCTTTTTCTTTAGTCTGACCTTTATCAAAGGTTTATCCGATTATGGATCCATTGAATTTTCAAGTTTTGCAGGTGCTTTATGGCAAAGGAGTATCCCCATCTAGAGTACAGGTGTGATTTATTGAAGTTTGGGTGTGTAATTGCTCTGCCGGTAAGGTATTCTTTCATTTTATTTCTCTTATATATTTATCTCTTGGTATTGTGTCCTTGATCATGGTCAATTTTGCATAGTATTGGTTTTGTGAGCGGACTCTCTTCATTGAACCGATGAGAGGAAGGGAACAAATGGAACCGAAAATTGTGAAATGGAATTTGCTGGAACTTTATGCTAGGATGAAAGTGGTCTCTATTCTTGAGATAGAGGTAAATGTTTGGGATAAGTCTTTCATTTTGTTAGTTAAGTTTGTTTTTGTTTTTGTTTTTTATTTTTTGTTTTTTAATTTGATTGAACAAACATCTGGTATGAGTTTAATTAGCTTACCATGACTTTTGATCATAAACTCAGAATGTAAGATTCACTATCCCAGGTAAAGGAGAGAGATGAGGATCAGAGTACTAATGTTGTGCCTAGTGGTGAGAAGCATTTAGTTGAAATTGGGACTAAAAGCGGTACAAAATCAAGAGAACGAAAAAATGCGACTGATTTTGATCCCAACAAGATGTTCCAGCTGTTACCGACCCAATTCTACTTGGAAGAAAGCCAAGAGGGACCTTCAAGCAATGAGCATGATATACCTGAATTGGAGAGTTCAACAGTTTGCTGATATGCTGGAGGTTGAGCGAGCCAAAAATGAGACTCTTAGTGCGGAAAATTTGAAACTGTGCATGGAGATAGGATTGCTCAGGCAAGCCATTCCTAAAGATGAGATTCCAAATGGGAATTCAAGGAAGTTGAGGACAAAAGAACTATGTAAAAAACCATCATTCCTTGAAGGTTATATCATTGGCGACATTAGAGCCAAAAGAGGTAAGGAAAAGATCATTGATGAAATAGGTGATGCTGTTGTGGAAGAACCAGCTGTGAAGAAGGAGAAGAAACAGATTGTTGCGCAACAAATAGGTGTGAGAAGGTTAAGGGTTGGAAAGTGTATGTCGCAGGTAAATGCAGAAAAGCTCAAGGAATATTTGTCCAAAGCTAGCAGGTAAGTGAAGCAATGAGGATTGAATTTTATAGTTTTTGTTACCTCATATTTAGGCAGCAAAACATATTGTGTTTTTTTGTGGGTTTCCTTAAAAGGGGGCACGAGTTGTTTTATGAGTTAATTGATTATAGGTCCATTTTCACCCTACAGTAAAGAGTTCTTGGAAATTTCCTCGAGGAATTGAAGGAAATAAAGAAATAATTTTTTCTTAGTGATATTGTCCCAGGGAGACTATAAAGACTTCACAGCAAAACCAAAAAAGATTATAAAGACTTTGACTGATCCTAGATCAGGCCCGACGACCACCTTTATGTCAGCTTCAGTTGCCGTATCAGAAACGAGACGGTGGTTTAATCTTTACTTTGTAGGTTAGTACTATTTTTCCATGAAGTTGCTTATATTCTCATCTCTGAAGAAGGAATTATAAATCGATTTGTGACTTGAATAAGAAACTAAACCAGAACTGAAATGGAGTGCAGATCCCAAGGATTTCACCTCTGAGTGAGAGAATAAGTCATAGTACATAGATTTTGACAGTTCTGGTTTGCTTGTGTGAGATATAGCTACCTCTAAATCACAATTTAAGCATGTAATATTAATGTTTCTTTCTTCAAGCTTAAGCAGGAAAATAAGCAACTGAGCAAGAAAACAAAGTCGAGGACTTGAATCGTACTGATATGTATGAATGTATCAAACAATTCATAAAAATCTTGTTGCAAATTACACAAAATGAGTACCCATTCATCTTTGAAGTAAGCAAAGTATGCATCTTTAGCAGATAATCCTACCAAAAAAAAGACTACTTTTGTGGCCAATCAAATTGAATGGTTACCTTGTACTCGCAACGTTACCTAATGTCTCGGGCGCTACTGAAGATTTGTAATTTCCTTCTGCCATCCTTATGGCTCGTCGGAATGTGGTGGCGGTGTTTTACCCTTCGTTTGGTTCTGTTTACTTTTTCAGTTGGGCCTACACCATTATTTTCAGAGGCCCAATATATTGGGCCGTTGCATTGACCCATTTTGAACCTACTGAGAATGTTTTCAGGGTTTTACCTCGAATCCTCCTAGTATGTTTTTTTCCCTTTCATCAAAGGAAACTGTGATTTGATAGGAAAAGACTATTCTTTTGTGGTTAATTGCCCTGATTGTAAAGAGTGAAAGCTTCTACTTGACCTAGGAGACAGTTTATAAAGCAAACCCATAATATTACAAGGATTACCATAAGCGATTACATATATAAAAGGAATTGGATCTCTTCTGAATTCATCTAGAAGAGTAAACAACTCAGAACACAACCCAAGGTTGACAACCAGAACAAAACCTGCAAAACAGACTACATTGAAATTGAAATATTTAATATTCTCCTATCTGGGACATTGAATGACAGACTTAACTACAAGAAGCATCTTTGATTGTCATGTATTTCCCTTCGTCGAAGTAGACTATGGTACGATTGATGGGGTCGACTTTTGCTAAGTTTTAAACTTGGATGGAGTGATTGTTATAACTGAAGTTATAACCCACCTCCGTGTACAGGGCTTCTTTTCTTATTGAAGTAAGCAAGCCGGTTGAACTAAAATTAAAATTAAAAAGTACACATAACTGAAACCAATTCAGGACAATTGATTGTCCTGTTATCCTACCATTTGTATCTTCAATGCAAAAGTTTAAAAAATGCAGTCTACAGTGTTGGAGGTTCTGATAAGTTCTTGTACATTACACACTGCTTGTGTATGCTTTTGTACAGTAGCAAAGTAGCAAACAATGCTTTCAGATTTGTTTGTGGTAAATTGCTGTACCTACACATGAACATCAAAAGTACAAAACAGGATAGAGCTCTGCGCATCAAGAAAAATGTGAAATGAAAAGATTTCTTGAATGAACAAGGAATTAAACTATGAAAGACATACACATCCATTAATCGAGAACAGATGCTACTGATAAGGTGGAAGATTCTGGTGGTGATCTTACAGGAGAAGATAGGACAGGCTTTGGTGGTGTTTGCAAGGCTTCAGTGCTTCTTTCCAACATTTCAATCACTTTACTCATGGATGGCCTATCTGATGGCTTTGTCTGTATGCACCACAATCCCACTAAGATCATCTTCCTCGCGAGTTCCTTTTCCTCTTCGGTCGCGGCACAGAGCAATCTGAAATTGCTGCCCTGCTCAAGATGCTCATAAACCCAATCTGGAAAATAAATTTCACTGGTGTGGCTCACTCGAGCATCAACATTCTTTCTTCCTCCAACCATCTCCAGAATCATCATTCCATAACTATAGACATCGGACTTCGCAGATACTCCTCCAAAGTTTCTGCAGAAAACTTCTGGAGCTATGTACCCTATTGTCCCTCTAGCTTCCAACATTGATATAATACTTTCCTTCCTCGTACAAAGTTTAGAAAGACCAAAGTCAGAAATCTTTGGGCAAAAATCTTCATCCAAAAGGATGTTATGTGGTTTAATGTCAAAGTGCAAGATTCGTGTGTTGCACCCACGGTGCAAGTACTCGAGCCCTCGAGCTATCCCAGTAGCAATTTGAAAGAGTCTTTCCAATTCCAAAAGTGGAGTAGTTTTCAAAGGATTACCGTCTTTGTATATGAACTTCTCAAGTGATCCATTGGGCATGAACTCATATATGAGTGCTTTTTTCTTACCTTCAAAGCAATACCCCAAAAGAGTGACAACATTAACATGAGAAGTTCAACTGATGCTTGCAACCTCATTAACAAAGTCCTCTCCATTGCCTTTGGATTCTTTAAGAACCTTCACAGCCACAGGACAACTATTCAATAGCTTACCTTTGTACACATCACCATAACCACCTTGACCCAGTTTATCTTTGAATGAGTCGGTCATTTTTCTTACATCTGAAAATTTGTATCTTTTTACTGCTAGAGGTCCAATATTCTGAATGAAGGCCTCGACATCTTCATTGTTCATTTCCTTATCCACTGAAATACAACGTTTTACACAGAAGCCAATAAAAAAGAATAAGACTGTAGTTCCTGCAGAAAAAGAACCTGGCAGCAAAACAACGAGATGATTTAGGCATTATGGTGACTCATTGAATACATTCTCAAAGAAACAGAAACTAATACAATCTCTAATCCCAACTTCTTGATACCATTCATGAAAGAAGGAAAAAAAAAAAAAGATGCATCAAGATATAAAGAATGACAGAAGCATTTTTTTTCCTGTTGCACTGTAGCTACAGTACAACTATCAACAGCTGTGTAAACACCTCAAGAAAACAAGAAAGATTATAAGAGGTTGCTATTAACATGACGAATGTACTCTAATTTGGGAATTTTATACGACTTCTAACCACTAAAGAAATTAATAAGGGATTGTTGATAAATTACCTATTACAGCCTTTAATTTCAAGTTAGACTTGCTGCCTGCAAAAACAAAAAAGCATGTTTCTTAGAATATGAGGGAAACAAAGCTTTAGGGGTAAATTCAAGGCAACATTTTATTCCTACTGATGACGTTTTCTAGACCACTTATCATTGGAATTTTTGCTAGTGCATGTAAGTACTACTGAAAATGATCAAAACTTGATACCGAATAAATCTAATGTTTTTTGCAAACTTAAACAACAATTAAAAGTGAAAATGTTACTACTGAAATATCATCATCATTCATCACAGGTAAAATGAAATTGATTTCTGATAAATAAATAAATAAATAAATATCATCATCACTATAAGCTGGTCTTCTCGGCACAGCTCATAGACATGAAATTGGGGAGACTGACAATGATTCGTAAGGAGTCAGACTTAGGAAGTTGGATGAAGACTTGAAATTGGAACTTCTTAACTGAGCATATTCTAAAAAGATAAGGAATAGACATATATGCATGCGTACCATGAACAATTGGACAAGTAGAATTGTTAGGACGATCCCCGCAAAGGCAGAGAAACGAATCCGTCGTTGCGTTCGATCCACAGGTGCCATCAGAGTTCATGCATGACCTACAGAGATCCCAATCCGCGCTGTACGTACTCAACCTGAAACCCTTGCTTCAAAACTTTTTCCACTTCTTCCGTTGCATTGTCTGGCATTACATCAAAGCCGTCCCAAAAAATGGGGACTACGAAATATTTCTCTCCTTGGCTGTGCCGTCTATTTTGCAGGTAAAATTGTTGAGGGAGGATTCGTTCTGAGGGAGGCAGCCGTAGTACAAGGTGAGGTTGCGAACAGTCTGGACATAAGAGAAACGGCTGTAGTCGAGAGTGGTGTTGACGAGGTGGTCAGTACAAGGACTATCCAAGAGGTCGGAGCGAGCGATTGTCATGGTGTGAAAGAGCTCTTGGCTGTCGATGTTGGACACATGAAATTCTAGCTTTTCTATTACTATGTGAGGGGATTGAGTTTCGTCTTCGCAGTTGGTGAGCTCGAAGCCTAAGCGACCGCACTCTTTGGGGCGATTGGGTCCTCCCCAGAAAGGGTAGGATATGTCTGTGAGGTTACCACAATTGAAAGGTTGCTTGCACCCTGTGTAATATTGGGGATCGTCTTCGCAGCGAGCCCAGAAGAAGAAGAAGAAGAAGAAGATGATGATGATGATGATGGGTGGTGATCTTAGGAAGAGATGATGATTAGTAGGCATGGTCATTCGTAGAAGATCATGGAGAAAAGAAAAGGGTAAGACCATGAGCTAGCTAAGATAGAGATGAGTGTATTGGGCATGGTATGAGGGGAAAGAGAAGAAGAAGAAGATGCAGAAAATGGGGAAGAGAGGATTAGGATTAGGCATAGTCATTGGTAGAATTAGCGGATGCAGAAAATGATTGGGTGATTTGAGTTGGATGAGTGGATGAATGATATTGTTCATAACATTTTACAATGTTTAAAGAGATTGAATAGAAGCATGGAATGGTAGTTTTGTTGACTGCTGTGTAATATGTAATACCAAGTCAAACAGAGAGACTAGTATACTTGGTTGAACAAAAAGAGCTAAGGTGTGCTTCTTTGAACTTTCATGGCAACTCCTTAAAACCTCCTTGTTCATTGTGGTTTTCTGAATCAGACTTTAAGGTAAGAAAAATGATCAATGCAGTGGCGGAATTAGCGTTTCGGTGCCTGCAAAATGAGACCGACATGAGACCTTCTATGGTTGATGTGGAAAATGAACTAAAGAGGATACAGAGTGATGATTTTAGCAAAGACAAGGCCGAGGAGATCAATATTTCAGCTGATGATGTTGTGCTGTTACAGAGTGGTCATCTGCCACCTTCACCAGATTCTGTGACAATAAATTGGGTTAGCAAGTCTTCAACACCAAATGATAGCACTGGTTAAACGTTTCCTTCTAGTTATCTATGATACCATTGTCATTCTCCTTTCATCTATTAAACATGTGATTTGTTGAATGAGATGTAAATATTTGTTTCGTTTGAACTTTCAACTGGCTAATCTGTGTAAGATCTGAAGAGGTATGCTAAGGTCCATGTATAGCGGAGTTAGGCTACATGACTAATCTGTTTTGTTTTAACTTTCGACTGGCTAATCTTTGTAGAAGATTCATTGCTTTATTTGTTATACAAGTTTTCTATTAGCAAGCCATCCAGTGAAGAAATTCTTTTTTCTTAGAACATATGACAGTAACTTTTTCTGACCAAAAAAAAATGACAGTAACTTTGTAAACCTGTCACCTGCTGTTAAAATGAAGGCTGATAGAAAATCTTTCTTGCTTTTCAGCGAACGATTCAGATCTGTGTGAGTTCATCTATAAGAGTAAACACTCAGAACTCACAATTGGCAAAAGTAAAGTAGATAACTGCATTCATAACAATATATTTCTTAAAATGACATAGAAGCCAGACAACCAGAACTGATCCTACAAAACAGACCACATTTCCTGATTGCCATGTCATGATTTGTATAAGGGCTAAATACTGGTTACTACCCTGTGGTTTAGGTTCAAAATCAATTCAGTCCCTGGACTTCTAATTTCATCAAAAACACCCCTGCACTTTCAATTTTGATCTAATAGATCCGATTCGTTAATATTCTGTTATGGGTTCAAGTTATAGTTGGATTATTTGTTGAAAAACTATTTATTTTTAGGGGCCGTGACCACTTACCCAATTTAACTTAAAAATTGCTCACTTGCTCCACTAAGAGTTTTTTGACCCCATTTACCCAATCTAACTTCTACTGACATAATTACCCTCATTCTCTTCTCTCTCTCTCTCTCTCTCTCTCTCTCTCTCTCTCTCTCTCTCTCTCTCTCTCTCTCTCTCTCTCTCTCTCTCTCTCTCTCTCTCTCTCTCTCTCTCCCTTCCCCCCCCAGCCGGACGGCCAGATGTCGAGCATGTCCTAGGCGTAATCTTCGCCGAACTCGAGCCCACCATCTTCTTCTCTGAGATCGGTGCCGGCAAGCATATCCCAGGCGTAATCTTCGCCGACCTCGAGCCCACCGTCAAAGCCCACCATCTTATTCTCCGAGATCGGTGCCGGCAAGCATGTCC
>LYNE01001696.1:47854-61606 GCA_001662545.1 Rosa x damascena
GGGGAAATAATCCCTTAGAGTGTTTTGGGTAAATGGGGTTAAAAAACAGTTGGTGGAGCAAGTGAGCAATTTTTAGCCTAAAATCGGGTAAATGATCATTTTCCCTTATTTTTAATAGTAGGACTCACTCCTAAATTGACTATGCAGGCCACCTCGACGCCACATCATAAAACATAGGCCATCTATGAGCCACGTTAACAAATTAAATAACTCAATTGTCGGAAAACTAACAAATTGGACCTATTAGATCAAAATTGAAAGTGCAGGGGTGTTTTTGATGAAATTAGAAATCCAGAGACTGAATTGATTTTGGACCCAAACTACAAGGTAGTAATCTGTATTTAGCCCTTTTTATAATTGATATTTTCAAACAGACTGCAAAACTCTATAAAATGCAGATTGCAGTCTTGTAGGTTCTATAGGGTCTTGTACAGTAGCTAATTTATGATATTGTGCAAGTAAATTACTTCACTTCTCACATGAACCACAAAAACTACAAGACAAGAGCTCTGACAAAATGATAAATGTATAAGAAAAATATTATTACTTAAATGCTCTTTATATAGCAAGGTAGTGAATTATCAAATAATACATCCAGTAATCTAGAGAAGATATCAACATAATGTTGATAAGGTGGAAGATTCTGATGGTGATCTTACAGGAGAAGATAGGACAGGCTTTGGTGGTATTTGCAAGGCTTCAATGTTTCCAACATTTCAATCACTTGACTCATGCATGGCCTATCAGATGGCCTTGTCTGTATGCACCACAATCCCACTAAGATCATCTTCCTCGCGATTTGCTTTTCCTCTTCGGTTTCTGCATTGAGCAACCCGAAATTGCTGCCCTGCTCAAGATGCTCATATACCCAATCTGGAAAATAAATTTCACTGGTGCGGCTTACTCGAGCTTCATCATTCTTTCTTCCTCCAACCATCTCCAGAATCATCATTCCATAACTATAGACATCAGACTTAGCAGACACTCTTCCAAAGTTTCTGGAGAAGACTTCTGGAGCTATATACCCTATTGTCCCTCTAGCATCCAACATTGAAATAATGCTCTCCTTCCTTGTACAAAGTTTAGAAAGACCAAAGTCAGAAATCTTTGGGAAAAAGTTTTCATCCAAAAGGATATTATGTGGTTTTATGTCAAAGTGCAGGATTCGTGTGTTGCACCCCACGGTGCAAGTACTCCAGCCCTCGAGCTATCCCGATAGAAATTTGAAAGAGTCTTTCCAATTCCAAGTGTGGAGTAGTTTTCAAAGGATTACTGTCTGTATATACGAACTTCTCAAGTGATCCATTGGGCATGAACTCATATATGAGCGCTTTTTTCTTACCTTCAAAGCAATACCCCAAAAGAGAGACCACATTAACATGGGAAGTTCTACTAATGCTGGCAACCTCATTGACAAAGTCCTCTCCATTCCCTTTGGATTCTTTAAGTACCTTCACAGCCACATGACAACCATTCAATAGCTTACCTTCGTACACATCACCATAACCGCCTTGGCCCAGTTTATCTTTAAATGAGTCGGTCATTTTCCTTACATCTGAAAATTTGTATCTTTTTACTGCTAGAGGCCCAATGTTCTGAATGATGGCCTCGGCATCTTCATTGTTCATTTCCTTACTCACTGAAATACAATGTTTTACACAGAAGCCAATAACAAAGAATAAGACTGTAGTTCCTGCAGAAAAAACACCTGGCAGCAAAACAACGAGATGATTTAGGCATTATGATGATTTATTGAATCTATTCTCAAAAGAAACAGGAAATAGTACAATCTCTAATTCCAACTTCTTGATACCATTCATGAAAGAAGGAAAAGAAAAATACATCAAGATATAAATAATGACAGAAGCATATATATTTTTTTCCTGTTGCAGACTATAGCTACAGTACAACTATCAACAGCTGTGCAAACACCTCAAGAGAAGAAGAAAGATTATAATGAGGTTGCAATTAACATAGACTGAATTTACTCCAATTTGGGATTTTGATACCACTTTTAACAACTAAATAAATTAATAAGGGATTGTTCGTACCTATTACAGCCTTTAATTTCCAGTTAAATTTCAGATGACGTTTTCTAGACCACTTTTCATTGAAATTTTTGCTAGTGTAAGTACTACAGAAAATGATCAAAACTTGATACCAAAGAAATCTAATGTTTTTTACAAACTCAAACAACAATTAAAAGTGAAAATGTTACTACTGAAATATCATCATCACAGGTGAGCACAGGTGAGATCAGATTGATTTCTGAGGAAAAAAAAAAAAGGTAAATTGAAAGGGTACCCCATGTTTCCAAAAAGGAATCATTATCAACACCACATTTCTTTGATGTTATAATCATCAATGGAAATAGCAAATACAGGATTTCTTCGATTGCAGCAGATCTTGAAACTAGGATAGCTAGCCACAAAAGGGTGGCTCTTGATCAGAAAGCCAACAACGGTGGGCTTATATTTGAACCATTTCCATGGGTTCGTGGCTCACATACCTCATACTCGGAGTTCACAAGAAAAGTTTGATTGCCTGCAGTTGTGAATGACTGATATTATACATATATGGAAAGGTATTTTCAATTTCAAGTAGCTTTGGATGAGATTCATTTGGGATGGAGAAGGGTGAAAATTCGTGCGTGTCATTCACAAGTGCCTGAACTTGTTGGCCAAAGAAGAGATTGAATTAAAACTTATATGCATGTCTTCTCGGCATCGCTCATACACATGAAATTGGGGAGACTGAGATTGATTCGCAAGGAGTCAGACTTGGGAAATTGGATGAAGACTTGAAACTGGAACTTCTTAACTGAGCATATTCTAAGAAGATAAGCAACAACCATATATGCGTACGATGAGATATTGAACAAGTAAAACTGTAAGGTTGATCCCCGCAAAGGCAGAAAAACGAATCTGTGGTCAAGTTCAATCCACAGGTGCCATTAGAGTTCATGCATAACCTACAGAGATCCCAATCCGTGCTGTACTCGACCTGAAACCCTTGCTTCAAAACCTTTTCCACTTCTTCCGTTGCATTGTCTCGCATATGATCTAAGCTCTCCCAAAAATGGGGACTCGGATTTTGGTAAAACATGTCGTTAGACTTGGAAGGTCAACCCACATAGTATGCAAGATCTCTATCCTTGGCTGTGCCATCTATTTTGCACGTAAAATTGTTGGGGACAGATTCGTTTTGAGGGAGGTAGCCGTAGTACAAGGTGAGGTTACAAACAGTTTGGACATAAGAGAAACGGATGTGGTCAAGAGTGGTGTTGACAAGGAGGTCGGTATAAGGACTGTCCCAGAGGTCGGAGCGTGTGATTGTCATGGTGTGAAAAAGCTCTTGGCTGTTGATGTTGGACACATGGAAGTCTAGCTCTTGGATTATTATGTCAAGGAGTTGAGTTTCATCTTCACAGTTGGTGAGCTGGAAGCCTAAGCGACCACAACCTTGGGAACGATTAGCACCTCCCCAGAAAGAGTAGGAAATGTTTGTGAGGTTACCACAGCTGTAGGGTAGCTTGCACAGTGTGTATTGGGGATCCTCTTTGCAGTGAAGAGATGGGAACGTGAACAAGTAAAAGATGAAGAAGAAGTGTGTTCTTCGGAAGAGATGATTAGGCTTCATAGTCATTGGTACAAGATAATGGAGAAATGATTTATGTTTGATGAGTGAATGATCTTGTTTGATAACAAAGAGATCAAATAGATGGAACGTATGATAATGCAATGCTCATAAGAATAATAGCAATGTTTACTCCCATCAAAATTAAAAATTGACTAATGATAATGCAGCTGACTTTTGGTATGTTGAGACTATAAGAGCTTGGACTGAGTCTCAGGCTAATCAAGTGTTTGAAGTTCTTAGCAATTTCCTCCTACTCCATCAAGCTTAAAGTGGAAGACTGACCAGAAAGGATGGAAATTCATTTCCATCATTAATATAATTTGTATAAATTTTCCAAAGAAAAAAAGAAATCTAATTTGTTAGCAACATGAACAAACCAGTGTAAAATAATCTCAAGATTGGCCAAATGATTCAATGAATTCAAAATTCTAAGATCTATCTTCAGGTAGCAGGTATATAGCATTTACTTGTTTTGCAACCATTCAATAAGAGATCCATAGCTTTATAATTAGATAAAGAGAGAGCATCATCGACAAACATACCTAATTTCTTGCAGAGGCCATTGCTTCTGGTACCAATACTATCATCTCTGCAAAAGCACAGAAACTCTGGCACAGTAAGGTTGTTGTAGCCACACAGGCCACCATTAACCTCACAGGAACCGCACTCCTTAGCCACGGTCCAGTTAAGCACAAACCCATTGTTCATGGCCACTCCAAATGAACCAATCAACTCATCAATACTACTAGTAATCTCTGTTTCTTTCACAGTCACCACCACATTCTCCTCACAACTTTCAGACCAATCAAACCCATCTGGTTCCTCTCCCTCCGTGAAAACGTAAGACTTTTTGGTACCATATATTCCCAAACAGGTTATAGGAGGCACAACATGATCAGCATCTAAAGTGCAGTTGAAGTAGAAGCTCAGGTTCACATCCAGTGGGGAGTAATCCAATGGGAGCGTGCCCAAACTAATATTGTGTCTTGCCCTAGGGCATGCTTGATGAACAACATCAATGTCAACAACTCAACAAGGGTGATGGTGGATGCAATAAAGTTTAAGTCTTTCACATAGTAGGAGACATTGTTTGGGAGACCCAGCATGGGCTCTCCAGAATCCGAGCATCTTAGACCAAAACCAGGGTATCCACAATGTTGATGGGCTGTGGAGTCTTCGATTTTCCAAAAAGGGTAGTGAAAATAAACCTCATTACCACAACTGTACATGGGGCAATTTGTTGAGGCTGAAAAGCTAGCATTAGCATTGCTTCCATGGAAGTTGAAGAACAAGGGTAAGAGAACAGCTACAAGGAGGTACAAACGAGCAGATGACATGGTTTCAGAATATGAACTTTCAGTTTCTGTATTATTCATTTATTATTGGCTATGATATATATATACTTAACAGCCTTTAGAAACCAAATTAGAGACTTTTTCTTTATACAGTGTGGACTAAGATGTAGGAGTAGGACCAGTAAATTAACAGAGTTAACTTCCTCAGGAATTGAATGACTTCTGTATTTATCTTTCACACTTAGCTATAGAAAATCTGTACTGCTATAAATATCCTCCAATTTGGAGAATAATACACTGGCAATCATATCATAGATTTCTATAATTGACATGGTATCAGAGCACTTCACTAGCTATCATGGTCATACTAGATCATGGTCTAGATTACTCTAGCAATTGTTAGACTTCTCTAGATTGATGTAAATTATCTTAGATGTTTCAATGTGCATTGACTTCCAACAGATATAGGCGTGGAAAGACTATAAAGACTTGACAGCAAACCAAATAAGACTATAAAGACTTTGACTAATCCTAGATCAGGCCGAACAACCACCTGTATGTCAGCTCCAGTAGCCTTTAGTAGTATTCAGAAACGAGACGGTGGTTTAATCTTTACTTTGAAAGGTTAGTACTATCTTTCCCTGAAGTTGCTTATATTCTCATCTCTGAGGAAGGAATAACAGATCAACTTGTGCCTTGAATAAGAAACGAAACCAGAACTCAAATGGAGTGCATATCCAAAGGGTTTTACATCTGAGTCGGAGAATCAGTCAAAGCAAGCAACTGAGCGAGAAAACAAAGTCAAGGACTTGGCTCATACCGATATATATATCAGACGATGCAAAAAAAAAATCTAGTTGAACAGTACAAGATTACACAAAATGAGTAAGAAAAGTATGCATCTTTCCGGAGAATCCTACCAAAAAAAGACCACGTTTGTGACAAATCGAAATTGAATGGTTACCTTGTACTGGTCGTAACGTTATCTAATGTCCCGGGCGCTACTGAAGATCTGTAATTTCCTTCCGTCATCCTTATGGCTCGTCGGAATGTGGGGGCAGTGTTTTACCTTTCTTGTGGTTCTGTTTGCCTTTTCAGTTGGGCCAACGTCGTTATTTTCAGTGGCCCAATAACTTGGGCTGTACCGTTTTGACCCATTTTGAACCTACTGAGAATGTTTTCTGGGTTTGACCAAGAATCCTCCTCTTGTTTCTTACCCTTCATCAAAGGAAACTCTGATTTGAAAGGAAAAGAGTGTTCTATTGTGGTTAATTGCCCTGAATGTAAAGAGTGAAAGCTTCTACCGGACATAGTAGAGAATTTGTAAAGCAAACCCATATATTACAAGGATTACCATAAGCGATTACATATATAAAAGGAAACAGAACTCAGAACACAGCTTACGGTAGACAACCGGAATAGAACCTGCAAAACAGAATGCATTGCAATGTTTAGTATTCTCTCGTTTAGGACATTGAATGACAGGCTTAACTACAAGCAGCATCTTTGATTCTCCTGTATTTCCCTTTGTCAAAGTAGACTATAGTACAATTGATGGGGTCGACTTTTGCTATGCATTAAACTTAGATGCAGTGATTGTTACAGCAAACTTGAGTTATAACCCATCTCCGTGTACAGGGCTTCTTTTCTTATTGAAGTTAATATTAAAAGTACACATAGCTGAAACCAATTCAGGACAGTTGATTGTCCTAATATCCTATCATCTGTATCTTCAATGCAAAAATATAAAAAATGCAGTCTACAGTATTGGAGGTTCAGATAAGTTCTTGTACATTACAATGTGCTTGTATATGTTTTTGTACAGTACCAAAGTAGCAAACAATGCTTTCGGATTTTGTTTGTGGTAAATTGCTGTACCTCACACATGAACATCAAAAGTACAAAACAGTATAGAGCTCTGAGCATCAAAAAAACAAAAAGCGAAGTGAAAAGATTTTTGGAATGATTTTTAGAAACAAGGAATTGAACCATCGAAGACATATACATCCATTAGTCGAGAACAGAGACTACTGATAAGGTGGAAGATTTGGGTGATGTTCTTACAGGAGAAGATAAGACAGGCTTTGGTGGTATTTGCAAGGCTTCAATGCTTCCTTCCAACATTTCAATCACTATACTCATGGATGGCCTATCAGATGGCTTTGTCTGTATGCACCACAATCCAACTAAGATCATCTTCCTTGTGATTTCCTTTTCCTCTTCAGTCACAGCATTGAGCAATCCGAAATTGCTGCCCTCCTCATGGTTCTCATAAACCCAATCTGGAAAATAAATTTCACTGGTGTGGCTCACTCGAGCGTCAATGTTCTTTCTTCCTCCAACCATCTCCAGAATCATCATTCCATAACTATAGACATCGGACTTAGCAGACACTCTTCCGAAGTTTCTGCAGTACACTTCTGGAGCTATATACCCTATTGTCCCTCTAGTATCCAACATTGATATATTACTCTCCTTCCTCATACAAAGTTTAGAAAGACCAAAGTCAGAAATCTTTGGGCAAAAGTTTTCATCCAAAAGGATATTATGTGGTTTAATGTCAAAGTGCAAGATTCGTGTGTTGCATCCACGGTGCAAGTACTCCAGCCCTCGAGCTATCCCAGTAGCAATTTGGAACAGTCTTTCAAAGTCCAAGTGCAGAATGCTTTTCAAAGGATTAGTGTCTTTGTATATGAACTTCTCAAGCGATCCATTGGGCATGAACTCGTATATGAGCGCTTTTTTCTGACCTTCAAAGCAATATCCAAAAAGAGTGACCACATTAACATGGGAAGTTCTGCTGATGCTTGCAACCTCATTAACAAAGTCCTCTCCATTCCCTTTGGATTCTTTAAGAACCTTCACAGCCACACGACAGCCATTCAATAGCTTGCCTTTGTACACATCACCATAACCACCTTGACCCAGTTTATCTGTAAATGAGTTGGTCATTTTTCTTACATCTGAAAATTTGTATCTTTTTACTGCTAGAGGTCCAATATTCTGAATGAAGGCCTCGACATCTTCATTGTTCATTTCCTTATTCCCTGAACAACCATATTTCAGACAGAAGCAAATAGCACAGAATAAGAACACACTTATTCCTGCAACAGAAACACCTGGCAGCAGAACAATGAGATGATTCAGTCATTATATAGGGTGATTCATTGAATAAATTTCATGTATTCTAAAAACAATAAGGAAATAATACAATCTTTAATCCCAACTTCAACAGTACAATTAATTTCCGGTTGCAAGAATGACGGAGCATATTATTTCCTGTTGCAGACTATAGCTACAGCATAACTATCAAGAGCTGTGCAAACACCTTGAGGGGAAAAGGAAGATTATAAGAGGTTGCATGCACTTAACATGAGTGAATGTACTCTAAATTGGGAATTTTATAAAACTTTAAACAACTAAATAAATTAGTAAGGGATTGTTGATAGATTACCTATTGCAACCAACCAGCTGGTGTCTGCAAAAACAGAAAAGCATGATTCTTAGAATATGAGGAAAACAAAGTTTTAGGGGTAAATACAAGGTACCATTTTGTTCCAACTAATAACATTTTACAGGCCACTTATCATTGAAGTTTTGCTTGGGTAAGGTAGTACTGAAAATTATCAAAACTTGATACCGAAGAAATGTAATGTTTTTCACATACTTAAACAACAACTAAAAATGAAAATGTTACTACTGAAATATCATCATCACAAGTGAGATGTCTGCAAAAACACAGACAAATTCAAAAGGAACCCCATATTTCCGAAAAGGTATCAACAACAGATTTCTTTGATGTTATAATCATCAATGGAAATAGTAAATACATGATTTTTTCGACTGCAGCAGATCTTGAAGGTAGGGTAGCTAGACACAAAAGGGTGGCTTTTGATCAGAAAGCCAGAAACGGTGAGCTTATGTTTGAACCATTTCCACGGGTTCGTAGCTGGCATCCCTCATACTGAGTTTAACAGAAGGTTTGATTGGCTGCGGTTGTGAATGGTTGATTATATATGGAAATGAATTTTCAATTTCAAGTAGCTTTGGAGGAGATTAATATGGGATGGAGAGACAGAGAAGGGTGAAAATTCATGCCATTCAGGACTAACAAGTGCCTGAACTTGTTGGCCAAAGAAGAGATTAAGCGTGTCTTCTCCTCATGGCTCATACACTCATAGTGGGGGAACTGAGATTGATTGGTAAGGAGTCAGACGTATGAATATATTGGATGAAGACTTGAAAATGGAACTTCTTAGCTGAGAATATATATATTCTGAGAAGATAAAAAGAATAGACATATATGCGTACCAGGAAAACGTGGACAAGTAGAACGGTAACGTTGATCCCCGCAAAGGCAGAGAAACGAATCCGTCATTGAGTTCGATACACAAATGCCATTAGAGTTCATGCATGGTCTACAGAGATCCCATTCCGCATTATACTCAACCTGAAACCCTTGATTCAAAACTTTTTCCACTTCTGCCGTTGCATTTTCAGTTTCAGGCATAACATCAAAGTCCTCCCAAAAATAGGGTACTTGGATTTTGGTAAAACAAGACGTCTCATTCACGACTCTTGAAAGTGAATCATCCATGTAGTATGAAATATCTCTGTCCTTGGGTTTGCCGTCTATTATGCATGTAAAATTGTTGAGGATGGATTGATTTTGAGGGAGGCATCCGTAGTACAAGGTGAGGTTACGAACAGTTTGGACATAAGAGAAACGGGTGTAGTTGAGAGTGGTGTTGACGAGGAGGTGAGTACAAGGCCTGTCGCAGAGGTCAGAGCGAGCAATTGTCATGGTGTGAAGAAGCTCTTGGCTGTTGATGTTGGACACATGGAAATCTAGCTCTTTGATTTTTATGCGAGGGAGTTGACCTTCTTCTTGGCAGTTGATGAGCTCAAAGCCTAAGCGACCACACACTTGGGGACGATTAGTACCTCCCCAGAAAGGGTAGGTAACATTTTTGAGCGCACCACAGTTGAAAGGTTGCTTGCACTGTGAGTATAGAGCATGCTCTTTGCAGTAAACAAATTGGAACATGAACACGTAAAAGATGATGTAGAAGAAGGGTGCTCTTCGGAAAAGATGATTAGGCTTGAACATAGTTATTGGTAGAAGATAACTGAGAAATTTGCTGAGTGGTATGTAATATCTATGTAGAACCATACAGGCAGACTATCAATAGGTTGAAAGACCAAAGAAATTTCAAGGAAATGAGAACAAAGGAACTTGTGAATTATTACGATATATGAGACTATGACCTTACCTTGAATCATGAGAGCTTGGACTGAGTCCTAAGGTAATTAAGTGTTGAAGTTGTTACCATTTTCCTCCTGGTCCATTCAGCTTAACATCTGCACTAAAATAAAAGATTCAAGATTCAAGACTTCAAAATCTAAGATTAATATACTCTGTTAAAGCTACAGAAAACGATGAGGCGAAAATTACAATCCTCTATCGAAAAATAAAGAACAAGATGAAATTAACAAAATTTACTGCTTTACCTTGTAGTGGTTCTGATCATGTTAATGATTTTATATCTGTGGCGCCACAAGTCGTCAGATTAGTACTTCGACTGTCATCTGGTGAAGCCTAACCTGTCGAGAACTGTAAGAACTTTGAATTCCAACAGCAATTAATTAAGCAACCGGAGCTGAGTGCCGTCGACTCCCATCACAGAAGAGAAAATGAGGCCTACTGGCCTATTGTAAGTTGAGCCGGTCATTGCTCAACTTACAATAGGCCTCGCTTCGTCCCCCGGAACGAGGTGGCGCGTGGTTCATCGGGATAATACTGGTGTGCTTTGCTCCGTGTTGTTTCTTTTGGCAGAGCTAGTGCAGTTTTGTCACTCTTTTTTCTTATTGTTTACTTTCAGTGCTGTTGGCACTGTTATATTTTCTAGCCCAAGTCTGAAAATGGACTGAGAATTTTGGATTGGGCTTTATACTTCACGTTGGCCCTAACCTAACCTATTTAGGAATAGGAGTTCTATAATCCTATGAAATTCTGTTGACCAAGAAGTACATTGTATAACACTATGACCAGGCGGTTCCATATATGATATATGTACTCAGATGCAGAACAAAAGTTATATATAGATGCAGATGGGATATAGTGAGGACCCTATTTGAGATGGACAGCACCCATTGAAATTGAAGTACTACTGTACTAATTGATTAAAGACCCTGAGATCCTAAGTCATCATCTTGAGATGCTACACTTCATGATGACACCACCATGGTGAACTGATCTGCCAATTATCACTGCATTCAAAGCTCATCATGGTGTTTCTCTGTAGATAACCAGCAGCTCCAACAATATTGGTATACTTATGATCAGCTAGCTGTTGCTGCTGCCCATTATTCATCACTTGATGATCGGTCCAATGCTCTTATTATCATGACCTAATATCCATCAGTCAAAGTATATATGTATGTAATATTTTTATTATTGCATAAAGCTAAATTATATATGGAAATTTGTCCACAGAGGGTTAATATATAGTGATTACAAACTAAAATACCCTGTGTGCGTAAGGCAGTCTCATTCATCATTATATCAACCGCCTGCAAGGAATTCCAGTTTGCATGCTCTTGCCTTAAAAGTGAATACAAATTATTTCAAAAAAACAGTGAATACAAACTATAAAAGGAACACATGACAGTAATATTGTAATCTGTCGATCACCTGCTTAAATTAAAGGCTGACAGTGACAGAAAATTTTCCTAGCTTTTCAGCTGTAGAATCCGATCTCTTCTGAAGTCATCTATAGGAGTAAACAACTCAGACCACAGAAACATGTTGTAAAATTGCATTTCCTTAGGGTAGACAACTGACAACAGTAGAGATTATAAGAAGATAATTGGAGAGAATAATTTCTGGTGTGTTATGGTTCTCATAAGAAAGACAAATATATACAAATAGAATTCTTGTACCATAAGGTATAGTAATAAACAATAATAAACCTAATTAAAGTATGTTACAGCATATACAGAAATATCTTGAATATACATGGTAAATAGCATGACTCACTCCAACAAAACCAGAACAGAACCCGCAAAACAGACTACCTTGCAATGTTCCATATTCTCTAGTTTAGAACATCAAATGACAGACAGACTTAACTAAAAGGCTTTTAGTAAAAGTAGTATCATTGATTGTACAGGTTCCTACTTTTCCCTTTGTCAATGTAGACTAGAGTAAAGTTGATGGCGCCCACTTTTGCTAAGCTTTAAGAAGAGCAGAACTTAGATGCAGTGATTGTTATAGCAAACTGTAGTTATAACCTATCTCCGTGTACAGGGCTTTTTTTCTTACTGAAGTAAGCAAGCCGGCTGAACTAAAATTGAAATAAAAAAGTGCATATAACTGAAATCAATTCAGGTTTGTCCTAATATTCTATAATTTGTATCTTCAATACAAAAGCTTAAAAAATGCGGTCTACAGTGTTGGAGGTTCTGAACTTCTTATAAGATCTTGTACATTACATTGTGCTTGTATATGTTTCTGTACAGTAGCAAGGTAGCTAATAATGCTTTCGGATTTTGTTTGTGGTAAATTGCTGTACCTCACACATTAACATCAAAAGTACAAAACAGGATAGAGCTATGAGCATCAAAAAAAATATGAAGTGAAAAGATTTCTTAAATGATCTTTAGAAACAAGGAATTGAACTATCGAAGACATATACATCCATTAATCGAGAACAGATACTACTGATAAGGTGGAAGATTCTGGTGATGTTCTTGCAGGAGAAGATATGACATGCTTTGGTGGTATTTGCAAGGCTTCAACGCTTCCTTCCAACATTTCAATCACTTTATTCATGGATGGCCTATCAGATGGCCTTGTCTGTATGCACCACAATCCAACTAAGATCATCTTCCTTGCGATTTCCTTTTCCTCTTCAGTCACAGCATTGAGCAATCCGAAATTGCTGTCCTGCTCAAGGTTCTCATAAACCCAATCTGGAAAATAAATTTCACTGGTGTGGCTCACTTGAGTGTCAACGTTCTTTCTTCCTCCAACCATCTCCAGAATCATCATTCCATAACTATAGACATCGGACTTAGCAGACACTCTTCCAAAGTTTCTGCAGAATACTTCTGGAGCTACATACCCTATTGTCCCTCTAGCATCCAGCGTTGATATAATGCTCTCCTTCATTGTACAGAGTTTAGAAAGACCAAAGTCAGAAATCTTTGGGAAAAAATTTTCATCCAAAAGGATATTATGGGGTTTTATGTCAAAGTGCAGGATTCGTGTGTTGCACCCACGGTGCAAGTACTCGACCCCTCGAGCTATCCCAGAAGCAATTTGGAACAGTCTTTCCAAGTCCAAGTGTGGAATGGTTTCCAAAGGATTAGTGTCTTTGTATATGAACTTCTCAAGCGATCCATTGGGCATGAACTCATATATGAGCGCTTTTTTCTGACCGTCAAAGCAATACCCAAAAAGAGTGACCACATTAACATGGGAAGTTCTACTGATGCTTGCAACCTCATTAACAAAGTCCTCTCCATTCCCTTTGGATTCTTTAAGAACCTTCACGGCCACACGACAACCATTCATTAGCTTACCTTCGTACACATCACCAGAACTACCTTGACCCAGTTTATCTTTAAATGAGTTGGTCATTTTTCTTACATCCGAAAATTTGTATCTTTTTACTGCTAGAGGTCCAATATTCTGAATGAAGGCCTCGACATCTTCATTAATGTTCGTTTCCTCATTCCCAGTTAAAATACTTTGTTTTCCACAGACGCAAAGAAATAGAACATAGTACATCATAGTCGTTCCTGCACAAAAAAC
>LYNE01001697.1:2464-27133 GCA_001662545.1 Rosa x damascena
CAGACAAAAACAATAAAAAAGTGGCTGCAGTTGCTTCTTCTACTTCTGTCCTCACCGAAAGAGGAGGATGTCAGATCTGCGGTCATGATCACCAGCACATTCGTTGCCCATACTTGGAGTTGGTTCCACCTGGCGGAACTGTTGGCCTGACTATCTAGTAGCATGTGGCGAATGTGGTTATGAGTTAAAGCAGCCTATTCCGGCTTCTTGTTGGTCGTGCGGTAATTGGGGAGGACGTGCGGTGGAGGCGTGTACCTTTGATTATAGCCTTCGTTACCACCTAGATGAATATTATATAGAAGTACCAGTTACAGCAGAGTACATGGACCCAGGCAATTACACAGAACAAAAACCTGTAATGGCAGAGTCCTTATGGTAAGTTATTTGTGCAAGTAAATTTGCTTCACTAGTGATTTGACTCATGACAAGTTATTTAAGCGGGCATGTTATTAAGTTTCACCGGTGGGAAGATGCCAAGAGAACATGGCCTCTGTTTTAGTTGAGCTTTTAACAATGTGTTGGTTGCTCTGGTTAAAGATATTGGCTCCAGAAGTGGATTTGGTTGCAGTAACTTAAACACTACTTGATGGACCCTTCATGTAGTTTTTATTTTTTACTCTCTCTATAATGGTTGCAGGATTTCATTTTTTGCCTATGTAGTTTCTGTTTTTGTACACATGTTTTGTCTTGATATATCTTTTTCTTTTATCTTTGGTTTGACTTTGGTCTCAAATTCATTCATTGAACGAAGTTCAGAGGCACAAGTCACTGTGCAATTGAAATATGAAATGAAAAATAGCTAGAGTTGAATTTCCTCTTAGAGCAAGTTCACTTGTTGGGTCATCAGATTACCCACTATTCACTGTTTTTTAGTGTTAGTTTCACCCTCTGGGTCACGAGTACATTGTATTTCGTGTCTTGGGTCACCATGTACAGTGTTCGGGGATTCGTGCCCTGGGTCACGGGCACAGTGTATTTCGTGACTCAGAGAATGAAAATATACACTAAAAAGCAATGAATAGTAGGTGACCCGGTGATCCAACGGGTGAACTTGCTCTTAGTTTGAAATTCACTAGTTAAGAAAAGTTGAAAGGTAGAAGGCTGTTATGCAACTGAATTCTAAAGAGAAATCTGTGATCTAGACTATGCTATTGGTTAAGCTGCTACGTCTGAAAGAAAGAGAAAAAAGCACGAAAAAAAAAGGGACACTAAATTTTTTTTTTTAAAAAACTTCCATTGTAGGGGAAAAGAAACGTCTTCTACTGGTCAACGTAGATCGCACTTGTAATGAGGGAGGTTGAAAGTTGCAAATTGCCAAATCAAATTGAAAACTGGAGGTTATGGTACAGCTAAGATTTGGAGATTATAGTTCAATAAAAATTATAATAATTATTAGTATAATTAACAAATACCACAAAACGCTAGCAAAAGACTTCTAATATCTAAAATTCTAATGAATTTAAAAATTGGGGAACATCCACCATCCAAAAGACTTCTTATTGTAAAAGTAAATGGGAATTGTCTACTCATTTCATAGTCCCTTATATATGGATAGAATTACAATGGAAATATAAATTACATTAATGATAGTAAACGCTGATTGAGCTGTGATTGTCATTCCTTGATTCCTTCTTCGTCAGTCACTTTGACGAAGGCACATAATGTGTTTTTTCTTTAACACTCCCCCTTGTGCAAAGTCAAATACGAAATGGTGCATGAATTGTTGCCTCACTAAAAACCTTGCCAAGTAACAATAAAAAAACCATGTGGGACAAAAAATACATCTTGGTCGAAGGAAAAGAGCACAACGCACCTATTACAGTTGATGATGACATGTGTGTGTTAGACTCCTCCTGATGTCTATATCTCCCCCTGATTCTTACATTAGTCAAGGGAGCTTAGAAAGCCTTCGCATTCCTATGTCTTTCACATATCTCTCAAATATAGCCTTAGGCAATGATTTGGTAAACAAATCCGCCGCATTCTCCTCAGACCTTACTTGATTCACTTGAATCTTGAGGAGGGCTTGTTGTTGCTGATTGTAGAAAAACTTTAGCGATATGTGTTTTGTATTATCACTCTTGATATAACCTAGCTTCATCTGTTCGATGCAAGCTGCATTATCTTCATAAATTCAAGTAGGCTCTTCAGTGGTAGAACTCAAACCACTAGTCCCTCGAATATGTGTAATGATAGCTCTTAACCATATACACTCACGAATTGTCTCATGTAGAGCAATGATCTCTGAGAGGTTCGAGGAGGTAGCCACAAGGGTCTGCTTATTTGATCTCCGAGATATCGCCGTGTTCCCAATGGTAAATATATAACCAGTTTGAGAACGACCTTTATGTGGGTCAGAGAGGTACCTAACATCAGCAAAACCAATCAAAACATCATTTGGGGTTTCAATGTAGTGAGTGGCAAGGTTCTAAAAAACGCTAGGCGCTAGTCGGGCGGTGACCCAGGGACTAGCGCCTAGGGGCCTAGGCGGGAGCCTAGGCGGGGACTAGGCGGTTTTTTTTTATAATTTTTAAATTATTTTAATGACATATAATAATATAAATGACAATATTTAAAGTCTAAAAATTAATTATAAATATAAAAATAGTCAAAATATAGAATAAATTAGGGTTTATGACCGCCTAGGCTCCGCCTAGAACCGTCTAGCCCGCCTAGTCCTCGCCTAGCACCGCCTAGTCCCCGCCTAGCACCGCCTAGCACCACCGCCTAGCCCGCCTAGAAGCCCAGCGCCTAAGGGAAACGCCTAGGCCAAAATCGGAGCGGTTCCTTGCCGCCGCGCCGATTTTTAGAACATTGGTGAGTGGCGCTTTCGCCATCAACATTTTCTTTAGGGATTGCTGTTCCATCTATGGTCCCTCTTGTTGCTCTGTAAGGAAAGAACAGTCCCAAGTCAATGGTTCCTTTTAGGTATCGAAAAATGTTCTTGATACCATTCCAGTGATGCTGCGTTGGGGCTGAGTTAAATCTAGCTAACAAGTTCACTGTGTCACGCCCTGATTTTCAAGCACAATTTAAATACAAATAACAATGGCGTGATGGTTCAGACATCAATACAAAACACTAGGAAAAATTTTCTTTAAAGAACAACAAGTAAAGATGACCTGAACCCACAATGTCAATACAGACCCGTTCTTTAGAGTCATAGATTACATTACACTAAGTTTACAAATTAAACTGAAATAACAATTCAATATGTAAACAACCCCACCAACTCACTGCACAGCGGAAGACTAACAAATGCACAAAACAACCCCACCAACCATCCTAAGGCAACTAGAAAGAAGAAGAGGCCTGTGGATAAATGGGAATGTCCTCCGCATGGTAGACTGAAATTAAATATTGATGGTGCTTTTAGGGCAGATAATGGTGTTTGAGGCATTGGGGTAGCGGTCAAAGATGAGTTGCGGCTATTGCAAGACCTTTTCTGCATGCACACTCGGCTATCAATATGGAAGCAGAGGCGTGCAGAGTGGGTCTTCTTCTTGGTATACACCAAGGTTGGACTGAAATTCACATTGAAAGTGACTCTGCCCTTTTGATTGCTGCTCTCAATAGTGAGGAGGAGAACTTATCGGAGGTAAGTCGAGTTTTTGATGATTGTAAATACTACATGACTGCTTTTCAATCAATTAGAATTTGACATATCTACCATGAAGCAAATGGTGTTGCACATAGACTTGCAAACCTTGTTAGTGTTTCTGGGTTAGATGATGTTTGATTAGATGAGGCTCCTGTTATTATTCAGGATGTACTCTATGAGGATTATTATAATTGTTACTATGTAGCATGAAGTTAATAATATGTCAAAAATTCAGGACATTTGGAGATCAGTAAGTAGGGTAACACAGAGCTCGAAGTTAATAGATCAGTAGCTCCAAGAGGATTCTCCACGTAGCGATGCCACCAAAAATTAGCTTTAGACCAGAAACTATCAGAGTGAGCCACCTGAAAAGGTTTTGAGGAATACGGGGTGAGCATAAATGATGCCCAGTAGGGGTTGTTTTTAAAGAGAAATGAGATTTTATTTGTCTAAAGAATCTGTCTATACCTTCGTAAAACATTTTCAATAAAAGCTCAGTTTGCATAAGGAAAAAGGGATCAACAAATTCACAAACCTTATACACATTAGCTGAAAACTATAAAACACTGCACAAGGTATGAAAGGGTTTCTTAGAGAATAGAAGAAACAAACATTCATTGAGAAACAGTTCTCTAACTTTCCAAATAAAAACAGAAGTCATTTCGTAAAATCAACAATTGGAAAAGGGAGTTTAGCATGCCTTATCGTACCTTATCATACAGTCATAACTCATCGCATTTACGCCCTTACAAGGGGATTCCCTTGGGAATTTGCGTCATTGTGCCCATAACAATTCAAAGCCCACGGGTCATTATGCCCGAGCATTCACAATCATCATCCAAGCTACATCACTACTTCAATAACTCAAACATGCACCTATAATTTGGATTCAGAAACATAACTTTACTAGCTTTTAAATTTTCAAGCTCGAAGAAGCAAATAAATTGTTGCATGCAACTTTGGATTAAGAAAATAGAGCATGCAATTGCATCTGATTAACAAAGAAGCATACTTGGCACTGCAAGCATAAATCACAATATAAATCAATGAATTAAAAAGCCTCAAAAAGCGGAAATCCGGCATGAAATTGAGTGAGTTTCGATGGGTAGGCGATGAGGCTGCTGAGGCATCGAACAAGGCGTGAAAGGCATCGTACAAGGCGACGCCCAAGGCGCCAAAGGCGCAGGTGCAGCAACAAAAGAGAAACGACGTCGTTTTGAACGGATTGTGTAAAACACTCTAGGTCGTGATTTTTCTGCTGCGAGTGTTGGAGAGATGAATCAAACCTTCTCTCTTCCAAAAGGCAGCAAATTCGATCCCTAATCCAGAGTTCGATTTCAATTTGGAGCAGTCAATTTGAAGATATTGGAGTTCGATTCGCAGTAGGCCATTTGAAGGTATGATTTCACTTGATTCCATTATAAATCTTGAAAAATGAGTGTATGATTCCAATTGATTTGCAGCAGGCTATATTTATCTGGGTAATGTCAAGAATATATTTGAATGTTTGGTAATGTCAAGAATATATGTATCTGGGTTTGAGTTGTTCCCGTCATATAGAGCAACTGAGTAATGTCAGCTTTTCTGGGTAATTGGAGTTCGATTCTGGGTTGCTCTTAATGTGTATCCAAGTGTCTCACTTTTGGGCATCATTTGTTGATGGATTGATTTTAAAGTAAGGAACTTTAAAGTTGTATGTAATCTGGATTAGTAGTTGGAAGATATTGAGCAATCAAAGATGTGCATTTACAGTTGCGTGTATCTTTTAGCAATTTGGTTATCTCAAGTGATATAGGAAACTTGAAGTTGGGGATTTTGTATGAACTAGTCATGTGCGGCTGCCTGAACTAGTCATTGAGTGTTAAATGATATGCTGGAGAATGAAACCAGTTTCATAAAATTAATACAAGACACCTAAGGGCCATATCTGTTTTGACACTTCTCACAGTTATTAGAAGTTGTTCATTTTTGACTCTGCTGCCCGAACTAGTCATGTTTTGATTTTTGGCAGATTGCATGATTTTGTGCAGGTAACAATGAGTTCTAGTACTACTACTAGTGGGATAACAAAGAAAGAACTTGCTTGGAAATGGACTAAACCAATTCCGGGGGAGTTGAAGTACCTTTTGTGTGCGTTTTGTGATAAAAAAAATAAAAAAAAAATACCGGTGGCATTTTTAGACTCAAGCAGCATTTAGTTGGCACCCATGAAGGAATCAAAGCTTGTCCAAAAGTCTCACCAAATATGAAGGATTGGTGCACTTTAGCACTTAAAAGAAATGAAGAAGAGAAACAAGCAAGGATTGCGGTGTATAGGGAGATAGGGGGATTCGAGCCACTAAAAGAAGAAGATGCACATGTTCAAGAAGTGGAAAATGTGGCTGCAAGTGAGAGTGGTAGTGCTCAAAGTCCACTTAATAATGTTCTTTTGGTTACTCTTAATGTGGTATATATAAGAGTAATAACGACATCAATATAGGTCTTTTATACGTAAGGCTTACGCCTTATGCCTCAAGGCGAACGCCTTCTTGAGGCTCACCGAAAAAGGCCTCGGCCTACGCCTCAGCGTTTTAAAACATTGATATAAATTAGCCTCTTTTTTTTTTTTCTCGCTCAATATCGAAAAAGAGAAATTGTGCAATACCAAGTGATCAATGCATTTAAACAATGAAAGTACTGAGTTTAACAAAAATCACCAAATAAATTTCCTTTAAGAGAATCATAACCCCAATAGCTTAAAAATAGTTTTCCCCCTACCTCAAGCTTATTAGGTGGCTTTTGAAGTATCATGGACCTCAGCAGCTTGCTTCAATTGATCTCCTCCTTGCTTATCTTTCATGTTTGCTGTCAAAGACTTTATACTATCAGTTTCTTAATATTTTGACAGATTCAAATTGGAAAAGAAGATGAATAATTGAACCCGAAATCTGATTGCTGATTTCTCAGCAACCACTACTCAGACTAACGTACATACCTCAATGCATATCCGATTGAGCTGATTTTCGGATATGTTATAGATAAGTCAATGATGAACAACTTTTATGAATAATGTTTTCGAGGTAGGGCTCAGATCAATGTGTATTAAGGCATGAAAAACGGCTCACGAACAGGGGTAAGAGAATACTGAAAAAGGAAGGAATGAGGCTTATATGATCGATCATCTCAGAAATCAGGTGGAAAGATCGGTGTACAAGTGCTTTTGTTTCAGATCAAGACTGGGCTGGGCTTAGTATCATTTGGATAAATATTTCTAAACTTAAGAAAATCATTACTCAAGGAAAGCCCAAATGTAGAGAACAGTAAATAGCTTAAATTAAAAACTAAGATGGCAATTCGTAACAAATTTTGCAAATAAAACTTGGCACAAACTAATGTTCCTCAAATGTCAAAAACTACTTGCTGACGTAAAAAGAATTTTGGGGTATTAGTATTACAAAAGCGTCTTACATCCCTTGAGGAGTGGCACTACTTCTAGGTGATATGGTGTAAGTGGACACTCTCGCTACGCCTGTCTGTTTATACTTGTTTGAGGTAAGGCCATGTAGTTGGTCTCCAAGACCCGTCATCGGGTATTATATATTCATTTGAGTTCGTGCATTGGTTTTGAGTCCAAAAAATACTTTCAGTTTGTCGTTCTTTAAATGAAATGGTTTAACTTTTTATACTGGGATCCCAAATTAGTATTTTATGTGTCGGTTTTCAAATTACCTAGTCGGGTGAAACCCTTATTGATCAGCGAGGACGAAAGCTCACCCCCTACAATGTAGGTATTGTGCACTGGTAACGGGATTGGAGTGGGGTGTGTGGATTTCAATAATACATCTTTACGGAAACCAGGTTTCGGGCCTTAAATCTTATCCTTGTTTCTGAAAGTTGTATTTCCAGAACTTGATGAAATTGTTTGTGTATGCTGAGTCCTTTATTTCTCGATTATTTGATATGCCAATTCCTGGACGAACATTTGAACTTAAAGTTTTAGAATGGTTTTCACCTCAAAAGAATTTAGAAGTTTTTGTTGTGCACTTTACAAAAAAATTATTTTTAAACAAATTTCCTAGTGGATTTCTAAAATGTAAATTAAAATTTTGGTTTATGTTTTAGAGATTCGCGGTACTATAACATACTCAAGCTGGCGAGGTACAGTTTGGGGCGTTACAGTTGCGGTAGTCAAATTGATTGTGAGCTGAGGCTGTTGATCTCAATTGTGCAATGGCAAAGGACCTTGGTGAGACTAGGGTCAACTTTAGGGAAGCAAATCGGTGGCAATGGAAGCGACTTTGTTCTGGAAGGTGCTTGGTTTAGCGACTTGGTCGGAGTGAGGTGATGCCCGTTATGTTAGCAGCTGATGATGGGTGGGGGTCACTTCTTTAAAGGGTCAAAGCCAACAGATTTGGGTGTGGGAGACGAAGGGTTTGGGCAATGGGCCTTTGGGCATCTGCCTTTCTTGGCTGCAGAGACGCAGTCTGGTGAAATAGGGCTAGCTTGTTCAGTTCCCCTTTTCCTTCTCACTTGGGTTGGGCTTGGGGGCCTTTTGGGAGGTGGCTTGTCTTGCTCTTTACCATGTACCTGTTCCTATAATGTTGCTTTGTGCACCAAGAAGTCTTAGGCGTCAAGATGTTCATGACAACGGTTCCATTTTAGGGCAATGTAGGGATAGGGAGCTTAATTTATGCACTTTATTTTCTGCAATTCCTTTAGGATTTTTGTCTTTTTTAGAGTTTCCATTTTGGATTTTAATCGTTTTATTATTGAGCACTGTTGTAAGATGAGGGTTATCTATATCTCTCAATCTTGATCTAGTAAGGTTGTATGATTTCGATCAATGGATAAGTCCTCCGTTGCCTTCAAAAAAAAAAAAAAAGACAGTTTTGGAAGAAAGGAGAAGAGAAGAGAAGACATTGTGTCTGGAAATAAAGAAAATAAGTCTCCATCTAATAAATATATGAGAATTTTAGTAAGCAATGGTGGGTACTAGAATAAGTTGAATAATGATACTAGTTTATCTAAATAGTGTACAAAGATTTGTATTTGGTGCTATAAGTAATCAATGGTACGCGACAAATACTCACTACAACATGCAGTGGCGGACCCAGAATTTTAATCTTCTGGCTTGGCTAATGAGCGATGTGAAAATACCAAGCTAAATTATGTGTTTGAATACATATAGAAAAAAGCAGAATTCTGGGTCCATAAGAGATGTCATCGTAGTTATAATCAATAATTCATATAGAACAAGATTGTAGTTAATTATGACCAATTAATGATACAAAGCCAGACTAATTTCTTTAAGTAGGGGCCGACCTTATATTTTATTATACTTTTCCATAGCATGGCAAGTAATTATATATGTAATTATGGGAGCTGACTAATTCTATATATGTAAATATGTATGCAAACGTTTGGTGAGGGACCGCGGCAGTCCCCATTGGGCACAATGTAGGTCCGCTAGTGACACCATTCCACATGGACTCAAACAAGAGTTTTAAATTTATTGTTATCTTTGTTTTAGGGAATAAGAAATTGAGAGAAAATCGCTGTAACTTCTCATTGATAATAGGGGCTTCTTTATATAGAGGATTACAATTCATAGAATATGAATCATACAAGGAAAGTAATTCTACATTGAATAGGAATCTAAATCCTTCTAATGTAACCCTATTACCACTAGGTCAAGTAACCTAGGGTTTGGGCCAAACACAAAATAGAGATTTCCTTGAACACTCCCCCTTGTGTTGCCCAAACGCGATGCTTCTCTCATTGCCTCTTTAAAAACCTTGCCGAGTAACAAAAATCCAGTGTGACAAAAATAACCTCGGTCGAAAGGGAAAAAGAGCACAACGAACCCTTCACGTTTCGAAGTGAACATGTAGACATCTCCCTCTGATGTCTGCGCCTCCCCCTGATGACTACGATAAGGGGAGCTCTGATAATTTCAGCAAGCCAATTCTTGCCACATGTTTCTCGAACGTGGATTTAGGCAATGACTTAGTTAACAAGTCTGCCACATTATCCTCAGATCGAACCTGGTTCACTTTGATCTTGAGGAGCTTCTGTTGTTGCTGATTGTAAAAGAATTTAGGCGATATATGCTTGGTGTTGTTGCATTTGATGTAGCCTTGCTTCATTTGTTCAATGCAAGCAGCATTATCCTCTTAAATGCACGTTGGCTCATCTGTGCTAGACTTCAAACCACAATTACTTCGAACATGCGTAACTATGGATCGTAACCATATACATTCACAAACTGCTTCATGAAGAGCAATAATCTCTGCATGATTTGAAGAGGTAGCAACTAAGGTCTGCTTTGTAGACCTCCAAGATATTGCGGTCTTTCCCATGGTGAAAACATAACCAGTTTGGGAACGATCTTTATGTGGGTCAGAGAGGTAACCAGCATCAGCAAAACCTTCCAAAACACTTATATCGTTTTGGGATAGGGAGAGGGGACGAAATCCATTACTTGTGGAGTCCCTGGCATTTGATGGGTCCGAATCCATCATCTCTTTGTAGGGATAGAACAAACCCATATCGATTGAACCACTTAGGTATCGAAAGATATCTTTAACACCAGTCCAACGGCGTCGTGTTGGCGGGGAGCTATATCTAGCTAACAAGTTCACAGCGAAAGAGATGTCTGGTCTCGTGCATTGTGCTAAGTACAATAATGCACCTATTGCACTTAGATATGGCACTTCTGCCTCTAGCACATCTCCATCGTCATCTTTTGGACGGAATGGATCCCTCTTTGGATCGAGACTACGGACGACCATTGGGGTGCTTGAAGGCTTAATCTTATCAGTATTAAAACGCCTAAGCATCTTTTGGGTATAAGCTGATTGATGAATCATGATACCATCTTCATGGTGCTCAAGTTCCAAACCTAGGCAAAACCGTGTTTTCCCAAGATCTTTCATCTCAAACTCGGATTTCAAGTGTTCAGTGGTTTCCCTTAACTCTTTAAGGGTGCCAATTATATTTATGTCATTGACATAAACCGCTACTATTGCAAATCCGAAACTTGTCCTTTTTATGAACACACATGGGCATAGTTCATTGTTGACATATCCCTTCCAATTAAGTAGTCACTTAGACGGTTATACCACATCCGTCCGGATTGTTTCAATCCATATAGTGAGCGTTTCAATCTTATGGCCTATGTGCTCCGTGGTTTAGAGCCACTTGATTTGGGTAACTGAATTCCATCTGGAACTTTCATGTATATTTCCGCATCTAGATCCCCATATAGATACGCTGTAACCATATCCATAAGCTGCATGTTTAGTTTTTCGAAAAGTACCAAACTGACAAGGTAGCGGAACGTTATGACGTCCATTACGGGAGCATAGGTCTCCGTAGTCGATTCCAGGGCGTTGTGAGAAGTCTTGCACCACAAGGCGGGCTTTGTACCTTACAATCTCGTTTTTCTCATTATGCTTTCTAATGAATACCCATTTGTGACCAATTGGTTTGGTGTTGGGCGGTATTGGTACAATTTTGCCAAATACCTTTCTCTTCGTTAGAGAATCAAGTTCTGCCTGGATCGCATCTATCCACTTTGGCCAATCAGCTCTAGGTTGGCATTCATCAACGGAGCGTGGTTCGATGTCATCGGTCTCAATAATCTCACGCGCTATGGAATACCCGAATACATCATCAATGATGATGGAGCTTCGTTCCCACGTCCCATGTACATTAGTGTAATTCACAGAGATCTCTACATTCTCAGGGATAGGTTCTGACATTGAGGCGTCCCCCAATGATGTTTCCTGGACATAACCATAATCCGGAACATTCTCATGGGACGGATTTTGAGTATCGATGATCAAAGCTTTCTTTCTACGGCGAGTATCCTTCGAACCAATTGGTCTACCGCGCTTTCTTGAGGGACCTGCGATCATAGATGCCACATCATTGCCATGCTGGGCAATGGCGCCATCCCTTGGTGTCACAAGAGTGGCGTGATGTCTAGTATTCGGGACATCAATCCTTGCAGGCACGTTTGCAGCAGGTATGTGTGATCTTGTCACTTTGGCAACATCAGAAAGCGCATCAGGCAGAGTGTCTGCTATATTCTGGAGCTCGATTATTCGTCGTACTTCAAGTCCGGACTGTGCGGTACGGGGATCGAGATGAGACATAGTAGGGACAGACCACGACAATTCCTATCTTTCCTGTTGAACATCGGTGTTCTTATCTCCCCCTAACGATGGGAAGACTGTCTCATCAAAGTGACAATCCGCAAATCGAGCGGTACAGAGATCGCCTATCAAGGGTTCAAGATAGCGGACGATAGTTGGAGATTCATATCCAACATAGATGCCCATTCGTCATTGTGGACCCATCTTAGTACGATGTAAGTGCGAGATATCAGGCTCGTACCCAGTCACTAGCTGTAACACAGAGTAAGAGTGGGTTGCCGTTGGTCGTAGACGAATTAGCGTCGCTGCATGTAGTATTGCATATCCCCCCAAGTAGAAACTGGGAGACTGGTGCGCATAACCAATGTCTGCGCTATCATCTGTAGTCGTGTGATAGCGGATTCTGCGAGACCATTTTGGGTATGAACATGGGGAACGAGATGCTCAACATCAATCCCCAGTGACATGCAATAGTGATCGAATGTTTTCGATGTAAACTCCCCAACATTATAGAGTCGAATTGAGTTATTTGGATGGTCAGGGTAGTGAAGCCAGTAGACGGATAATCTGGGCAAGGAGTTTAGCATAAGCAGAATTTCTAGTGGACAATAGCGCGACATGTGACCAGCTTGTCGACGCATCAACTAATACCATAAAGTATTTAAAAGGTCCGCATGATGGTTGAATTGGTCCACAGATATCCCTTTGGATTCTCTGTAAGAACGGAATGGGTATTTTGGGATCCTTTGCGTAGGACTGCCTCGGTCCTAATTTCTTGAAGGAACAGGCTTTGCAGAATGAGCGAAGGGCCTTAGAAGCAAACAATGAGGATTGTGGTTTGGCCGGAGCATCTGTAGTGCTATTAGAAGCAAAATGTGTGACTACATCTCCCATTGTGGCGTTAGAGCCATAGAATTTAGTGTGTATGGCGTCATGGCCACTAGGAGGAGAAACCATGGTGTCATGCTCATGGTTGGCGCCATTTATGGCGTCATCACTAGGGACAGGGGCGGCCCAAGGCAGCAGCAGCGCTAGAGGCTGCAGCTTTGGCGGTCTTGCTAAGTCCGGGAATCAATTTTCAATTCGTGCTTCTTCTCACTCTGAAGAATGGATGTCCGTGTGAAGTCTTGAGTATACGGAGCATCATAACACGACCAGGATGTCCTAGTCGATCATGCCAAAGCCAATATGTGTTTGAATCCAAGAGATCTTCTCTTATGACATTATTGGATTCAATTGGTCGAATTGTAGTGACATAAAGTCCACTTGATTGACACATAAGCTTCTCTAATATGCGCTTCCATCCGCAATTATTAGAGGTAATGCAAAAGAACTCTTTTCCGTTCTCATTATGCGTTTCCGCATGAAATCCGTTGGCTCTTATATCTTTAAAGCTCAATAAGGTTCGATTTGCCTTAGGAGCGTAGAGAGCTTCAGTGTCTTTAATCAAGGTGCCATTTGGCAAAAGGAATTGGATCATTCCATGTCCTTGAACTAAACCTGATGACCCAGCCATCGTAGTCACAGAAGAATACATAGGCAACATCTCCAAGAATAATTGCCTATGGCGTAGAATGGTGTGCGTAGTCGCACTATCCGCAAGACATTGTAGTTCATCCATTCCTAAAAGAAAAGCTCGTAATTAAAAAGGAGTCATCAAGAAAAGAACTTAACTTTTATTAATAAGCCAAATGGAATTACATCATCGTTTCTTTAACCAAAGAAAATCTAATCCAACATACTAGCTAATGCAAAACAGTGGTAGTCATCCAACTCCTTTCGGTAATTTCAATGCAAATCTGACCAGGTGAGTAGAGAGATGTCGGTGGAGCAAAGCTCACTTAAGTACCACTTATCTCAAAACCTTCCTAGACATCACACCTACAAGGAGTACGCCTACTTTGAAGAAAGATTAAACCATTGGCATCTATTGAAAATAATATGGCAATTGACTACATCTCTTGGAAATTAAAAAGACTTAATCAAAATCGCCAGTTTCTGGGTCTTGATTCTTGACGTCTTCCACCCTTAGATCGAGATCTCCATCTTGATCTTCTTGTTCCATGTAGTTGGCCTCCCTTGCTTCATGATACATCTTGTATGCTTTTGCAACATTCTGGGATGCATTACACGTCTTTGCCCAATGTCCAGTTGATCCACATCGAAGACAAACATCTTTATGGTCATACTCCCTTGATCGAGGCACCTTTGATGCGCGATTTGGACGACCATTGCTCTTGGTGGCATCACCATCATGGCCGGAGGCTCCGCCTCTATCTCTCTTCACACGTTGACCTCCACGGTTCTGTGTACGCCTATCTTGGCGATTTCCTTCCTCTTTAGGGCGAGAATATGGACCAGAACGTCCAGAAATGTCCCTACTTTTAGGGTTTCGCTCCTTTCTTCCTCCCTTGGGGGTGCGACTATAGTTAGACTCCGGAATAGACTTGGTTCCCACGGGTCTAGCATTATAGTTCTTCACAAGGATATTGTCATGCTTCTCAGCTACGTTCATGGCGCCAATTAGCTCATGAAATCTTGTGATGCGTTTAGCATTGACATCAATCCGATAGTTCTTTTCTATCATCAATGCAAAGACCGGGAAGATGGAGAGAGTTTTCTCGATCAACATCGTATCAGTGATTTTCTGTCCACAGAATTTCATCATAGACTTGATACGAAGTGTTTCCGAATTGTAGTCAAGTACAGACTTGAAATCACAAAAGCGGAGGCTATGCTATATCACTTCTAAGTCTGGAAGCAGGGAGTCAAGAACGTTGCCAAAACGCTGCTCTAGTTCTACCCATAGTTTTCTTGGGTCTTCCTCATTGAGGTACTCATTTTGGAGCGCGTCATTCATGTGCTTGGTCATGAGAATGATGGCTTTTGCTTCATTAGCCTCTCTCGTAGCTCTATTTGCTTCAAAAGCAGCAGCTTGTTGAGGAGTAAGCACATCCTGGCTTGGCTCTTGGATCGTACTCAGGATCCCATCAGCCTTAAGATGCTGGGGCACATCACGGACCCATTTGTGGTATCCTGCGCCTGTTGTCTCTTGTGGAGCAAAGCTCAACTTGTTCAGGTTATTCATCCTGAAAAACAAACAAGCAATAGGGTTAGTTTCGGAGCGAAAAAGGCTACCACGAAAACAATAAAAATTTCTTAGCGTAGTCGCTTCCAAGAAATTAGGGATTTCTTAGCGTAGTCGCTTCCAAGAAAATCCTATTCTAAGAGGGGTTTTGGATTAGATCGAAACAATGATGTATGTGGTCGATCGTTTTTCTTCTCAACAACTCGAAGTTTGGAGGACTCTACAAGCTCCAAGCTTGGAGTGAGCACGAAACCCCACAGTTCGGCTTTAGGTCTCCCCTATGAAGAAGAAAGGGGGGGTAGAAGAAGGGATGTTGGAAGTCCCCGAGAAAAAGAAGAAGAAATTTGAAAACTTCAAAAACGGGAACTTTTAGAAAAGTTTACCTTGAAAGTTTTCGGAAATCTTGATCGGAAAAATTGTTGGGATTGGCCGGAAAAACGTTGCCTAAGGTCGCCGGAAAAGTGGTGGTTGCTGGTGGCTGGAGCAAAGTTGGCCGTGGCTGCAGGCGGAAATGGCAGGGTCTTGCAGGTGTTGTCGATAGGCTGTCAGTAGCTGTCGAGGGCGTGCAGGGGATCTGTCGGCAGATGTCGACAGATGCTTGGCAGGTGTGCGCTGGGGTCAGCATGGGCAAGCAAATGTCTCGGCAGGTGCTATGCAGATGTCGGCAGGTGCGCCCAGGGCTTCTCGGCGGGTGTCTACAGATGCAGGCACAGGGGTGCGCTTGGCTTGGCAGCTTCTCGACAGGGCTTCGAAAGATGCTCGGCAGATCTGCAGAGGGTAGGCACAGGGCTCGGCAGGGACAGAGGCCGGTTTAGTTTTTCTGATGGCCAATTCAGGTCAATTCCGGTGGTTCCGCCGCCGGTTCTGGGCTCCTTGGGACTAGGGCTACGATATGTGGGGCGGTGGTTGCAGGGATTTGAGGGTTACGAAATTAGGGTTTCAGGGTTAGGGCTTCGTGCTGATAACGTGTTTTAGGGAATCAAAAATTGAGAGAAAATCACTGTAACTTCTCATTGATAATAGGGGCCTCTTTATATAGAGGATTACAATGCATAGAATCTGAATCATACAAGGAAAGTAATTCTACATTGAATAGGAATCTAAATCCTTCTAATGTAACCCTATTATCACTAGGTCAAGTAACCTAGGGTTAGGGCCAAACACAAAATAGAGATTTCCTTGAACAATCTTTTAATTTTGTTTTTTAGGATAAGACGATAAGATCATCTTTAATAATGGTAGCTATTTTTAAGTTAAATTTTAGCTAAAGTAACTAAACAGTCATTTTAGCTAATCATTTTTAAAATACGTCCGCACCAATTATATCTATTTTAGCTAGTTTTGAATTTATATTATTTATTGAATGGAGAATAAATAGTTTAAATGTATTTATAAATTATATAAAAATAATGTTTTAAATTAACAAAAAATAATAGAGACCCACATCTTGCTCTCTTTATTAGGAGCGTGATAGGTAAACGTTAAAATTGAGAGTCACTTAGGAGGCTGGTGCAGCTGTTAAAATTAATAAACAGCTAAACATGTTCTCCAAAATAGTTAAGGAGCGAAGATAGAGAGTCTGCTAAAGATGCTCTGAGTATATATATTTTTATCATAGTAAAAGAATTAAATTGATAATATTTCCATAAATAATGATACCATATAAAATCATAAACCAAATTCATTTTCGTATCCTCAGAACTTCATTCTCACTTAGGAGGCTGGTGCAGCTGTTAAAATTAATAAACAGCTAGAGCATCTCTAATAGTAAAAGTTACTTATTATTTAAATTTAGCTAAAGTTAAGAAATATAACTATATACTACTACAATAATATGCTTTAATGACACCAAACAAGGACACATAATTTATGTGCAGTCCTTGAACATTATTAAGGACACCTATCTGCCAAATTGAAATTTTTAAGTGAGGGAAGAGTCTTTCAAGGACACACATTATTGAAGAATCTGTGTCCTAAAAAAAACTAAAATTTCGGCGGCTCCAATTTGACTCAAATAAGAAAAGAAATGCGCTCTACTTCACGTATTCCCTCCCCAATTTTCAGTTTCCCTCCTCCCCCAATTTTCGACTTCCCTCATCCCCCATTTTTCTTTTGAAACCCACCACAAGAAACAAAATGTTGTTTCGTTCACTATTTTTGTTTTTCAGTTCTAATAGAAGAAAACAGATCCAGGCTGAAAACACATTCATCTCGTTCGACTCGGCAGAGGCGCCGACCGGTAAGGGTTTAACTCGACAACTCGTAGTAAGTTCTGAGACAGATTCGGGGTTGAGAGATTCTGGGTAAAGAGATTCTGGGAAAAGTTTCAGTTGGGAAGAGCAGGTTCGACTCTCTTCACCGTACTCCTTTTCGATTTGTTTTTTTTTCTCCCTTCTCTAGCTTAATTATTGCTACTGATAGTGGGTTTGGCTTGGAATCCTTGGATTGTTGATTATGGATTTTGGGTTATGTAATTTTTCACTTTGAGATGGGTGTTTGTTAAATACTAATTTTGAGTGATGATAGTTTTGTAAATTAGTTGAAATTTTGGTACGGATGAATGTATGCGGTGACTTGTGCTTCAGTTCCTGATTCTGGTTCCCAAGTAGTTTTAATTGCTAATCCTTTCCTTTATGCCCAGGTAATTGCTCCTCTTTTTGCTGAAATTTATTGGCTGTTGCAATTATGATAAAACAACTAGTTGGCTGTTGCAATTTCTTTTGATGGTGCTCTTGATCCATATTGGCAGCTTTCGATTGATGATGTTCTTGCGGTGGATCCCAAACCTGAGTTGTGTATCTCATATTTTTGTCTTTTGCAGTGCTTGTTGCCTTATTGTAAAGGCATGATTTGCAATAGAGCTAAAACCTTTGGATCTTTTATAGCTTCTCTAATATTTACAGAATAAGCTGTAGTACTATATTCTGTCTCTAGTCAGCAGTTTTGTTACCTTAGTATAGGGCATGTAGCAATTTTGTTTTGGTTCATAAATCATAGTCAAGATTTCTTTAGTCTGTTTGTATTTACTCGAGAAACTTTAACGATGTGCCAGGTGTTGAATCATTCTTCTGCTATCCTGGTGCAGCAGCCCAAGATTCAACAAGATGGTGGCAGTATATAATTTTGCTGGACTTTTTTTCTTTTCTTAATTTTCAGAAATATAGAACAGCCAGATACAAACCAGAGTCATCATAAGGTAAATATTACCTCCTTTGTTCTTCTTGTACTGTTGCATGATTGTTTTGGAGGGGATAGGTTGTCTCTAACTTGTTTATTTTGATTGTTTTCTCAAAACCAAAAACACAAAAATCGTTGTCTTGTTTATTTCTTTTGTTTCTGTTTTTGCAGGTTTCTGTGCTCCTTTTTCTTTTAATTAATTAGCATAGAAAATGATCTCCAAAATCCCTAAAAATTTCCCAGTGTCCAGTTTAGTGTGTTAGCTTAGTGTCTATAAAATTTAATTGAAATTGGAGTAGTTTAGGTTAGGTCTTTATTCTCATTTTGGTTCCTGGTCAGAGTCGTAGTTAATCTGTTTTTTGTTCATTAGATTAGTTGTTTTTCAATCTTCTGTGGGTAATTTTTTTATATTTTTTTTATCATTCTTGAGTCAAATTCATAAACGGTCTAGTAAATTTAAAAAGAAAAATATACTGTAAGCTTAGTCACATGGATTCAATGTGCAGTTTATGTGTTATGCAGGTCCATTCTTCTTCTGGTTCAAACTCATCCGGAAAAGCAGATGCTTAGTGTTCTGGTTTTGCTAGAAAATGGAGTCATGGTCCAAAGAAAAGATGTTTGGACTTGTTTTTCTTTATGTAAGATTCAGTACAACCATTGCTCTTTACATCTCTCATATGATACCTTCTTTCCATTTCTCATGTGTTCAGTCATCCACCACCAGCTTTTGGTTGGTCTGAAGACCTTGAACTTGCTCTTGAAGCCAAGTTCAACATGGGAATAACATTGAATTCCTTTCCAAGGTAAAACAATACTGCATGAATATGCTTCCTTTATGATTTTGAACTGATTTTGTACCGGTTCTGCCATGTGTACTAAAAAGAATACGATAATTGCTCTAAATATGACATGTTAACATAACATCCTTCATAATATATACGGACAACTAAGCTGCTACTACTAGCCTGTTTCAATTTATTTGATCTTGCATTTCTCATACTTTTTATCTGTGCAGA
The DNA here is from genome assembly GCA_001662545.1 of Rosa x damascena. Taxonomy (NCBI): domain Eukaryota; kingdom Viridiplantae; phylum Streptophyta; class Magnoliopsida; order Rosales; family Rosaceae; genus Rosa; species Rosa x damascena. Next base: position 21,485 of record LYNE01001697.1, read on the forward strand.
AAAGTTCGGCACAAGAGTGTCGTTCAATTCATTGGGGCAAGAGCACCCTGTATTTTCTACCTTACAGTATCTGCAAGAGCTTTATCTGAGGTTAGTGAACTTGTGACACACACTCACATCGGGAGTAGATGTGCATGTGTATCTGCATCTGCTTGTAAATATTGGTTTTCAATAATGTTTATGCTTTTTGCATAAATCTATTTTCCACTGTTTCATCATTAGGCTAAGCCACATCTATTTCACTTGATAGACGAATGCAGCTACACGAAGTCCCAACAGATATCTTGAGTTTGCAGCAACTGCAGATCTTAGACCTCAGCCAAAATTCCCTGCAGTCGGTTCCAGTGGTCATATATTGCTTGATTAAGAAACAGATATGAATTACATTCGTAGCTTTAAACTTAAAAGACTTGTTAGGAGACACATGATTTCAAGAAATTGAATAGGAGTCATCTTTTTATGCCAAGGAATATAAGCTATCTATTGTGTGCAAACTCATGCTCTTAGATTTTTTTTTGTTTTGGTCTAAAGAAGTGCTCCTAGATTGAGGTTGGCTTCCTCATGATAGGATAGGAATGTATAGGTAAGAATATAACAATGATCTGCTTTCTGTTGCATTTTTACAGTTCACAGTGCTCATTATAGGTTATATTCAACGTTGATGGAGGAGAGGGTGGTTTTGAAATGGAGGAAGAATGAGGATGTTCTGTGGTTTGGGTTGTCACTATTTCTGCGTTTTCCTCTTGCTTCGTCATTGAACTATGAAGGTGGGTGACACTATGCTTTTTGTTTCTGTTTTTGGTTGTGGGTTTCCATTTTTGAATGTGCCCAGTTTGTGTTTTTAGACCAAAACGTTTAGGATTTTAAGAAACAAACCAGAAATGGAGAGGTGTAATTTGTTTTTGGACTTTTGGTTTCCGTTTTTGAATGTGCCCAGTGTTGTACTTTTAGCCCAAAACGTTTAGGCTTTCTGGAAACAAGAGGAAATGAAGAGTTGCAATGTGTTTTCCAAAAGTTTTATGGTTTTTACTTATGAGTTTTCTATGACAATGTCAGCCTCTCTGTGGCCTCTTGTGAGTTTCTGTCTCCTCTCTCCCTCTCTCTAAAACTGTTTTATGGTTTGATGACTTTGTTTATTTGCGAATTGTAGAGACTTGTAGGGGAATAAACTAACTGGTCAAATCCGGGATGAGATTGGCAACTGTGCTTCTCTTATGTATCTGTAAGACATCTCCTTCATGTTGACTTTCTTATGTATCTGTAAGACATATCATTAGAAAAATCTGATGATCTTCTTCATCAAATAATGTTTCTATGTATTTCTGTGTTTATAGATGTCTTTTATATTCATATATCTTGGAATTTCATTGTGTACTTATTTCAAATATATTCCACAGGATGGCACCATCTAGAATTCATGTTACTTGTGCACTAGTTTGTGACAAAACATCAACAAGAAGGATTCACAAAGGAGTGTGTTCAACATGGATGAAGGTATTTTATATGTTCTTTTCTTTGAATCATTGTTGCTTGATGATATATTGAAGAGCATAGCAACCATGGAGGAGAACTAATATTAGAAGACCTCTCAAGCTGAAATACTGAAATGAATGCAGTATACCTGCATTTTGCTAGATTATAAAACAGAGTACCTATTACTGATTTTGGAATATCATAACCGAGTGTTCTATTTTCGAAATCAGGGCAATGCTAATTGTTTTGCACTTTTCTGTTTGTAATTTAGCATTACATATCTTTTCGAAGATCTTATATCCTTACATGTATTAATATCACCCTGGATATATGTGAAGCAAACTTAGCTGTGTAACTGCTATGTATGATTTTTACTTTTTGTGCAAGTTTGAAAGTAATAATTTCTTTTTAATCCTTCTGCAGAATTCTTTGCCTTCGACAAAAAGTGATGGTTGTAGTTGGGCACCCATTTTTGTTCGGCAATCAAACTTCAGACTTCCCGTTAATACTAAAGTACCCATTATCATGATTGGTCCTGGAACTGGATTTGCTCCTTTCAGGGATTTCTTGCAGGTATTTATTGGCTGCCTAATGCTCATCACTTTGTTCATCACCTTCATAAATCCCAATTTCTAGCACACTAATATATAATGGATTTCGACTTCCAGGAAAGATTAGCTCTTACAGAAGATGGAGCAGAACTTGGACCCTCCGTATTATTCTTTGGATGCAGAAATAGTTAAATGGTAAGTTTCTCTAGAAAGATCCATATGGTTGAGGTGGACAAGTATTGGGCGCTTGCTGGTTTGTCTGCCTAATTCTCAAATGCTAAATTGATTTACTGCTATTATTGCAGGACTACAATTACGAAGATGAGCTGAACAACTTAGTAGAAAAAGGTGCACTTTCTGAGCTTGTGGTTGCATTCTCCTGCTAGGGACCCACCAAGGAATATGTGCAACATAAAATGATGCAGAAGGTTTGACACCTACTCAAGTCTCTATTTTCAACCTCTGCCTACATTCACAGTTTACAGTTTTTCTTCATTAATGTGAAAACCCAATGACCTATTTCTTTGGTGTTCAGGCTTCCGACATCTGGAACATGCTATCTCAAGGAGGTTATATTTACGTTTGTGGTGATGCTAAGTGCATGGCCAGGGATGATGAAAATGAAGGGTGTTCTATATATTGACAGAGAGCATCCTTTTGGCTGCACCAGCACAAGTTTCTTCTATTCCATTTTTATTAGACTATGTTCACATTCATGATGTGATCCGTTCATACTTTTCTACTTTGATTTCTGGGCTTTTGGCCTTCATGAAGCCAAAGCAATGCTAATGTGACATTTTACTATATTTAGGCATCAATGTACATACTTTTCTACATTGATTTCTGAGATACTATTAAATTAGATTATTTATTGCAACACCCTGCTTTAGAGAACTTTTCATTTTTTTTTGTTGTTGTTGAAGTCATCTAGTTAATGTACAGACTACCAAATGATGTTTACTAATTTACTTTTTGTGAGGTCATGGAAGTGTTGATGTATGTCTCCTTTGCAGCATCTCAAATGAAGGCAGATGGCCCAACCACAAGTTGCATGCTACAAGAATATGCTGAAACGTTTGAATCTCTTTATTTTTCCTTTTACTGCAAGTTCTATACCTATAGGCTTTGTGTAATATGCTTCCTTGTGCCAGCTCTACCTATTTCCAAGTTTGCTGTATGTTGCAGCTAGATCTGGTTTCTTGAATTTTTATTTATTTGAAACTTCCACGCTCTCTGAATGATATTGCAGCTGTTTTAGGTAGTATTCACTGATAATATAAGATGTTCTTGCTGGTTTGGAGGAAGATTTCTTTTTTTTTTTTTTGGATTCTTTACAAGTTTTAAGGACACATTTTTAACGTCCTCTATTACCTTTATTAAGTGTCCTGTTTTAGTTTTAAGGACACATATGAGTATTTTTTTTGTGTCCTCTGAAGGATTTAAGGACACCATTTCTAGAGCTTTTAGGACACAGTTTGTGTGTCCTATTATAGAAAAGAAGACATAGTTTCTAGAGCTTTTAGGACACAGTTTAGGTGTTCTCTAATGGATTTAAGGACACCACGTACACAACTATTAGGACACATAAACTGTGTCCTCGTATAGATAAGAGGACACATTTTCGGTGTCCTTGTTTGGGACTTTCAATGACACCCAGATAGAGGACTCTTTTTTTAAGTGTCCTTGTATGTATTTAAGGACACGGTTTAGGTGTCCTTAAATCATGTTATTGTAGTGGTATATACATTTAACAATATTGCTCCAGCAGTAGTAGCTATTTGTAAGTGATATACTATATTTTATCAAATCGTAAATTAACATGTGGACAGAAGATGGGAGAGAAATATAGCTTTTGATTTAGAGCATCTTTAGCAGACTCTCTATTTTGGCTCCTTAACTATTTTAGATAGCATGTTTAGTATTTTTTTATCTATTTTAGCAGCTGCGCCAGACTCCTAAGTCGCTCTCAGTTATAACTTTTAGCTATCTCGCTCCTAAATATAGAGAGCGAGATGAGTCTCTCTATAATTTAAAACATTCATTTTGAGTTATTTTATGTAATTTATAAATACATTTAAACTATTTAATCTTAATTTTAAAAAACATAAAAATTAAAAACTAGCTGAAATAGAGAGCATTGACGCAGATGTATTTCTAAAGTAGCTAGCTAAAATGACTTTTTAGCTAGCTACCTTGGCTAAAATTTGACTCAAAAATAGCTAGCATTGCTAAAGATGCTCTTAACTGCTCTCGATTGTCTAGCTAAACATGGATAGCCATTTTAGCTAAAGTTAAATTTAATCTAGCTATAGCTAGACTGTTGGAGCTGAGTTTTCTTTCTAAAATAGCTATATATAGTTAAAAATTGAATTTAACTATTCTGTTGGAGATGCCCTTAAAATGCTCTTCAAAATAGCTAAGGAGCCAAGATAGAGAGTCTGCTAAAGATGCTCTGAGTATATATGTTCTTATCATAGTAAAAGAATTAAATTGATAATATTTCCATAAACACTGATACCATATAAAATCATAAACCAAATTCATTGCGAAAACCAAATTCATTTTCGCATCCTCAAAACTTCAATCTCACTACCCAAAAATTTTCCGTGGCCAGCCAATCTTCAAACCTTTTTTCCAAAATCGAGGCCTCGTCTCGACTTGATATGATGCCCATCTAGAGGCGTACCTCTAAAATTCTATCTTTCGATTTGTTTCCTCTGTTGCATCATGATTTCTCCAAGGTTGTTGGCTAAATCACCTACATAATGAAGAAAGACTATCAAAATCCTTTAGCTAGTAAGAGCTCCGCTGTGGTACCGGCCAAAAGGGCTCCAACGATCAAGTAAGTGATTTTGTTCAACTAACAGTAGGCCAGTCGAGAGTATTGATGTTTCTAACTAAAGTGATATCGAAGGAAAGCTTATATATAACCGCATAGGAAACTCTAGGAGGCGTGTTGCTCTAGTGGGCTTGCCTTAAGGTTCAAGCAATGCTTTGTCGGAACCTTTTGGATTTTACCTTGTACGTAGTTGGGCTTGATTGTCATCCTACACGGTTGATTGGACCTAGCTGTTAGGCCACACCACGCTCTGGCTCCTGAAAGAGTCCTTTTGCCTAGAGGGATTCATGGGTACCGCTTGGTCCTTGTGCCAATGCATGGAGCTAGCTGGTCGTGAGTCGATCTTTTAGCTGTGGGCCAGAGTCCATACTTCACGAGGGTGATATTTTTTCTTTCATGTAGTTGAATAGCTTCATTCGAAGCCTGTGTAAATCGTGGTTCCGCAATTCTCCATAGCCAGTGCGAACAAGGGGGATTTGATTGAGTACGGATTGGATGAATGTTTTCCTTGACAGCCCATCAAGTCTCCACCGCCATCAGAGACAATCTCAACCATCACGGGTCCCCCAAGCCAGCCCCAAGATCCGAGCACTGCATCCGGATTCGAATCGCCGCCGTCACCCAAACCACCGATCCAACAATCCAAGGCCCATTGCCACAACTCAGCCCCAACGCCGATCCGACTCCGATCCTAGCCAGATTAGACTCCGCTCCCCTTACACAACCACGCCCCGACCACTCCTGCACCGGCCTCCCACTCAGGTGGGTGCCCAGAGCACTTTTTTT
>LYNE01001697.1:40405-53113 GCA_001662545.1 Rosa x damascena
GTTTTAATGAGCTTGGACGGCTGAGATCAAATCAAGATTTTGACCCCTCTCTGACCCCAATTCGGGATCTCAATTCTCAAACCCTTTCTAACCCCAATTCGCGAGCTCCCCAGGTTTTCTGGCGAGTATGAACGCTCAGAGAATTCACTCAATTCGCATCTAATACACGTCTACCCAATTCGCGAGCTCCCCAATTCTTTCTGCCTCTCTGGCGAGTATGAACGCTCAGAGACCTCAAATCAGGTATTTCTTTTCAATTTTGTGTACAAGAGAGCTCTGTTCTGAAGCTTGTTTGATGCCCAATTCTATAGTTTTATCCGTATTTGTTATTGGGTTGTTCTAATTTATCTCATCTACTTCTTTGGGTTGTTCACTCTTTATGTTTGATTATCTTTTTGGAAAGAATTATACTTTTGGAGTTTATATGGGAATTTGATTTGATTAATATGGAAGACCTCAAAGTTGTAAATTCTTTCAACTCTTTGGCTCTTGTCTTGGGTCAAATTCTATGCTATCAGCGTAATGTGGGGAAAAAGCCTTCTAAATTTTTTATTACTTGCACTCGGAGTCTTTGTAGAAATGAAGAATTTGAAACAGGACTTTTCATTGCATAAATTTTTTATTTATTGATTAAAGATATAAGCAAGGAACAAAAAGGAGATGAACTAACTAAGCCTAGATCCTATCATCATATAAAGTAAGTGACTGCTTTTCAGTTTTGCTGTATGTGTTTAGTTTAATGGCTTTGCATTCATTCATTTAAAAAAGGGTGAGAACTAATGGTCATTGCTCTCACGGCACTATTGTCAGCCTTGTTATTTTAAGGATGAGATTTGTGGGATTTTGTTATTGTTATTATCAATATCTGTTACAGATTACATAGTTCTCAGAGGAGCTGAAGATATGGCAGCTAATGGAAAATGAAACTAATGTGTCACTACATATATGTTATTTTGCACTTTTAGATCTGCTGATGTTGATACAAATGAAAATTTTAGTGGAGATGGCATAGTATGAAGGCTTGAAGTTTATCACTGTGGATCGTCCTTTTGCTGAGAAGCGCTATTGAAAATTTGTCTGCAAAGCCCCTTTTCAATGGATTGGTTGTCTGCAAAGCACTATTGAAATTTGGCTTCCCTTAGATACTGCCAATGATACTCTCTTTTCCAATCTGCTTAGGTTAACTTTTTAGTCTTGGTTTTTATTCAAGACTGGTGTTGCCTAGTATGGCTGAGACATGTAGCTTGTTACTAGTGCTTCTGGTAAACTGTACTATCTACCAATTTAAATTCAGTTTGATATGAAGCTTAATCAAGTATGGATCATGTGTTGTTAATTTGATAAAACATGGCATGGGAATTGATTGTTATTAATCTGGAGTTAAGAGTCCGATTGACAAGAGTAATTTGCTTCTGCCTATGTTTGTGCCTGTTTATAATTGGAGCTCTTTCTTTCAACTTGTTTTTTTTTATCATTTATAATCTGTCAATAAAATTTGGAGTGAATGTAAACAACTTTGGAACACTAGAAAACAAAAGAGACATCGGTGGAAATGGCAGCTTAGGGGGAAAGAAAATGCTTCGCAATAGAAAGAAACAAGCAAAGTCGAAAAACACTTGCATGCCAAAGAATACACACACAGAAAAAGTAATTACCTAAATTGAAGCTACACAAAATAATAATCCTAGTGAAAGATTTCTAACAGGGTTTCACTTTATCTTATATATAGCTCACATGATTAACTATCTTTCACTCATATAAACTATAATGAATATCTTTGTCTTTGCTACAAGACGATATATCTCAGGAACATCAGACTGCTTATGGTGTTTGGGGTATGCAACTTGCCCGTACAAATCATGGTCGTCAATAAGCTTGAGAACTGAAAGAAGAACATAAGCACTTGTGCTGGACACGTCGTCATCAATTCCATCTCAATTACCCATAATTAATATCTGCACAGTAGAGAGAACAAGGAAAAGGTCAAGTAATGGAATCAGCAAAAAGCCAATTAAACTAGTCAGATAAATCGCAGATATATTATACATGAAGAAGATACCACAAGAATTCTAACATACAAGATTACCTGCATTGGGCAAGAATCATATTCTTTCGGCGATTGGTAAAGAAACGTAGAGAGGACTATTTCTGCAATTGCTGCAATTGAATTGAAATATGAGGCAAGAGTGGATTATTTCCCTAAAAAAAATCATCTACTCACTATAAAGAGAAAACCCACCTAATTTCTAGAGAATTTGAAGAAATAGACGTGTATTAGATGTGAATTGAGCGAATTCTCTGAGCGTTCATACTCGCCAGAGAACCTGGGGAGCTCGCGAATTGGGGTTAGAAAGGGTTTGAGAATTGAGATCCCGAATTGGGGTAAGAGAGGGGTCAAAATCTTGATTTGATCTCAGCCGTCCAAGCTCATTAAAACAGATCCAACGGCTGTCCGTGTTATCCCTCAAATTGACAAAAAAAAAGGGATCCCTTAATGGAAGGGCCCTATATATATATATATATATATATATATATATATATATATATATATCTTCTGTTATGTATATAAAGACCACTGACCACAGCCAACACCTATTCTATTATTACTGAAACAATGAAGGTGTGTAATTTTGCAGCCACAACTGGGAACTATATGTAATAGCCTGATTCAGTATGCTATTTCAATGGTACAAACTCTCAAAAGCTCAATTGTAAGTAGGTCTAATCTGATACCATTCAATCCAATATTCCTTATGATGTTCCTCCATTAGGTCGCAGGTAAAATTGCCAAGTTGTATGCTGCAGTTATAGATGGTATTGTCAATTTAGTTAACAACGCAGGCCTTGGTTTTCTATGTGCACAATGATGGGCAGTTGCTACAATTAATGATGGGCAATACTTGATGTTGTCATAGAATGGTTTCATAGGATGTTATTGTAAATTGCAATAATGTAAACCAAACAATTTCAGACAGATGAAATTTTGCCACATTTTATCATTCTATCATTATTGTAAATTATTAGCAACAGTTTGCTGCGGGCACTATTGCTCGAATTATACCATTCACAAGGTCAATTTACTTGGTTTGTTTCACTATAGTAAATACTTCAGTTTGATTCAGAGAATCATATGTTTAGATTTTCAACTTGTTTGGGTAGTAGCTTTTTGTTCATTGTGCTTCTCTAATGCATGTATAATAGTTTTCATTTTTGCATGTTCTTGTAATGAAAATATGGTGCAATTTTGCACCATATTTATTTATTTTTTTTTAATTCTTTTTTTACGACAGCAACCTTGCCATGGCAAATACCTCCACATGGATTATCCTGAAGCAGACATTGCGACGGAAGTCATCGTAGCAAATAGCCGTCGTAAAACAATAACTGATGCGAAGGCAAGAGAATACCATCGCAATTATCTTTTGCAATGGCATTTTACCGTCGCAAATGGATTTTGTGACGCCACCTATTGCAACGCTAACATTTCCGTCGCAAAAGGCTCAATTTTCCATCGCAAAATTTTTTTTCCGTCACAAAAGCAATTCTTTTTAGTAGTGGGTGAAACTCCAAGTCAACGCTCAAAGGAAGCTTCTTGATCATTCCTGGTCAGCTCCCGCTCCAGTCCGCATTCATTGGTGAGTCAAAATCCTCTACGAAATTTTTCATCACCAACAAGTGGTGTCATCTGTGGAAAACACTTTTCCCTAAAAAGTGATAGAGGGAGCTGGCCCCAACGGGATTCCATTTCTGTCACTGAGGACTAACAGTGACGAAACTCGACCCCCAAATAGATTTGCCGCAAACCTAATCAGAGATCCAGACTTTTCCTCCGATCGAAGAGATTCAAAGGTTGAGGCAACAGCGAGGGCGATGATACTTACCAAACCAATGGAGTAATAAATGCGGGCGCCAGAGACTCCACCAACGAAGGCTTTGGCGAACCTCTCACCGAGGTGGTAGGGACACACTGAATTGAAGAATAACTGGAGGAGCCAGTACAGGCCAATCCAAGAAAGGACTGAGTCATAACGCGATAAGATGAAGAAAGTAATCGATGAATGCAAGCGGGCCGGTCCTCAAGAGCTCGCAGCTGAAATTTGAAGGGACATCAGTAAGTCTCACTTTAAATTAGCAAATGGTCACCAACCAGGTAACACAGACCAGTATTTAGCAATTACTCCTATGATTTTCATTTACAATTAATCTCAAAATGCAATTAAGGCCGGTGGCTGGAGTGACTGAAATATTATTCACATAACTTGCGAGACCTCATGGGCCTCACCCTCACCGGTGGCAGGGTGGGATGATGGACTACGGGCTGGTAAAACCACACTCTCGCCAACGGCGGGGGTGGGCTGGTATACCTCACCCTCGCTGCAGGCGGGGGTGAGATGATGGACCTCGCCCTCGCTGTACGCAGCGGTGGGAGGAGGTGACAAATCTTATTCTCGTGGGACGTGGAGATTGAGAAATGTAGTTTGTGAGATTGATAATGGATGAAGACCACTCAGGGCATGGGGGAAATCCCATAAGAGATCGCCTGCTGGTAACCCAGGTTTGCTTTCAAATTCTCCAATACATTGCGTTTTTGTTTTGTTTTTCTTCCTGGGCTACTGCATGGGCATAGAAGAAAAACAAGGGGGCATGTACGGAAGTGAATTATACTTCACATAAAAGAATTCTCAAATAGAAGAACTCTCAAGGAGGCGAGTTTTTCTCAAACTCTCAAGGAAGCAAGGGCTCATGGAGGTGAGTTTCTCTCAAGGAGGCGAATTCTCAAAGAGACAAAAAAGTGAACTTTCAAGGAGGCAGGCTCTCGAGGGAGCAATTGCGCCAAGCATTCAAGGTTAGTACATACGATGATAATACTCAAATGATTAATAATTTAAAAAGACATGTTGGTAAACACTCGAGGAGGCTGGTCCTCAAAGAAGTGATCTTGCTAACAGTTCAAGATGGTCATCAGGGACGGCGTCGCCGTTATAGTGAAAGGTGTCACCGAAGGCGGAGTCGACATCGCGGTCATTGAGGAAAGCATCACCGACATCTAAGTCGATGTAGCCGTTGTCGGGGAAGATGTCACAGACGTTGGGACCGGAGTCGCCATCATCAAGAAGGGCATCGCCAAGATCCGGGCCTGCATCAGGGTCATTAATAAAGGAGTCACTGAAGTCGGGGCCAGCATTGAGGTCATCGAGAAAGGCGTCATCAACGTCAAGGCCGGCGTTACCATCAAGATTAGCATCGCTGTCATCGAGATGAGTGTCATGTCATCGACATCGGGGTCGACGACGCCGTCATCGGAAAAGGAGTCACTGACGTTAGGGCCAGCATCGCCGTCATCGAAAAAGGCGTCAGGATTGGCGTTACCATTGAGATTAGCATCATCGTCGTCGGGATGAGCAGCATGGAAGTCAGGACTAACAATCATGGCTAAAGAAACCAAACGTTCGAGGGATTAAGCGGTTGGGAAGTATGGCAAGAAAGACTCGTCTATCCCAGGGAAACTCAGTATCATTCATTGGCAGTACTCGCTAACAGCGTCACGAGCCAAAAAAAAAAACACCCGGAAAAGAGAGAGAGAGTTTCGCAGCAAGGTACCTTAGGCTCAGTGTATGGTTTGAGCTACGTTAGGGGCACAACTCAGGAACAAGGCAGCTCGCAGAGATCACTGCGAGCAGGCAAGTCCGGAAGCTAGGCTCTGGCGTGACAGGAGAGGCATTGGGGGCACGACGCGCCGCTGGAGACGCCACAAGCAAACGTGGCCGGGACGCGAAGACCCGGCACTGGATTGGCTGCAAGACACAAGCAAATTTGAGTCCAGGTTTTGGTGAGTCATCGACAAGATGAGATGCAGACTCTGAACAAGGAACGAGGATCTTCTTATAGAAGCACATCTACACTTTCAACGCGAGGAAGGCCTAAATGAAATTCAAAGAAGGGTACCAAAGAGAAATTTAAAGAAGTGGAGCCCAGAGAGGAAATTTAAGCTTTGAAATTTTCTCTTAGGATGAATTCCCAATGAGAAAATTTGGGGGGCATTGTGGGAGTGGTCAACTACCATTAGACCTGTAATTAAGGCAATTAACTCCGCAATTAGTATGGCAATAAATGTCGGTCATAAAAGCGGCGATTATTACGGCTTTAACTACAATTATAACTACATGCAATGATTACGACTATGAATGCACGATGAATGACCGTCGTAAATATGTCATGATTAACCGTCGTTAATGCAGCATTAATCATCGTCATAAGTATGTAAGTAATTGCAGCCATAAAGGCGGGAATAATGGCGGCTTGTCCCCCAAGTAAGGCATCGCTTAGAGCATCTTTAGCAATGCTAGCCATTTTTGAGTCAAATTTTAACCAAAATAGCTAAAAAATCATTTTGGCTAGTCACTTTAGAAATACGTATGTATCAGGCTCTCTATTTTAGCTAATTTTGAGTTTATATTATTTTTTAAATGAAGATTAAATAGTTTAAATGTATTTATAAATTACATAAAATAACTTAAAAGGAATGTGTTAAATTATAGAGAGGCTCATCTCGCTCTCTATATTTAGGAGCGAGATAGCTAAAAGTTATAATGGAGAGTCACTTAGGAGTCTGGTACAGCTGCTAAAATAGATAAAAAGCTAAACATGCTCTCCAAAATAGCTAAGGAGCCAAAATAGAAAGTCTGCTAAACATGCTCTTATATAATTTCAGCCTGATGTACAAGTAAACCATCTCATTCTTATTCCTCTTACGACACTTGACTAAGAGACGTACTGACTTAGGCATCGAGGGTTTTCTGCAGATAGCCTCTCCTCTTCGAGCCGACGGTCAAACTCCAAGTCAACGCTCAAATAATGAAACTTCTCAATCATTCCTGGTCAGCTCCGAACCTTTTCATATGTTGATCATAGAATCGTTGTTGACCTTTGATTGGAGCAATTTATAATAATTAGAGTATGGTTATCCGCTCCAGTCCGCATTCATTGTTGAGTCAAAATCCTCTACGGAATTTTTCATCACCAACATGGAATTAGCCCCTTCATAGTAAGACAGGTGTGCATGTCTGAGTACTTGTGTGTTGCAATGTGATCTTTTAATGCTTTAATTATATGATGTTTCACATTTGTACTGTAATCGGCCGAATTTGAGAAATGTATTTCCAACTAATTGATGCCAACACGGTTGTGTACTAGACTATTATTTTGTTCTCAAATTCTACATTCAATTTGGGCTATATGATTCAGAAAGAAGGATGTTGTTTTGCTTTGCGCTTGATGTAGTATTTGTAACTTTTAAATTTCTTTAACCTTGTAATGTGTGGACGGTAGGATCCTCCACTGTGATTTTGAAGAAACGCGCGCAGCTCTTTACTAAAACATGCAGTTGGGGCTGAGAATTAGATGGATGTGGAGGCGCAGTGATATTTGCAAATGTGCAAGAAGAGAAACCTCCAATAATTGAAATCATGCATGCTTCCATTGGTATCAGAGAAGTTCTCAGTTAATATGAAGTTGTCTAATGAAGATAATAAGTAAGCAGTCAGGTTATAACATTTAATTTGCATATGTAATGTTTTTCGATTCATGTGTTTGTAATTACTAGACTTTATCTTTTTAATTGGGTGTTCTGCTGCGGGGACCAAGAGAGAAGATTCAGAAGAAGGGTCGTTTTAGGGTAAGAAATAAGAAATTTGGCAAAAAGTTGGGATTTAAATGGATTTAGTATTATAAATTAGAAAAGAAAAAGGTCATCTCACGAGTCATGAATCACGATTGACACCTATACAGAATAATGAATCTGAAGATACGTTATATAATACACTAGGTTTCAAACTTTCAAACCATTCAGGAGCATAGGCCCACGAAACCTAAAAGCGTACTGAGTAATATATATAAATTTTTTTAAATAAAAAATAAAAATTACATTAGGTTACGGCTATGTTTTATCATAACTAGCATTTCTTTACACATGCTCTACATGTGCAAGTTATTATTTTTTTTTTTTAAGAAAATAAAAAAGAAAGAGTTGGTTATTGCAGAGAAAAGAAAATGGGAAAGAGAAAAGTGTCTTGTGGGTACTTTTTTAAATTTTTTTCATAAAAATATATTTTGTAAATGTCTTAATTATCCTTGTGATTTAATTAATTCTCAAAGTTTATTAATCTTTTAGGGTCAATTCTATCAAAATTTTAGATTTTGGCTAACAAATCCTCTTCTCTTAATAATAGTATAGATCATGTTGTCCTTCCTACTTTTATTTGGTTTTCTATTCCTAATTTTATCATAATATTTTCTATAAATACCCACCTCTCAGATAGAACTTAGAAGAGAAGAAGATTGTATACGTCGTGAGATCTGATTCACCCTAGAACCAAATTAACCCTAGATATGGATATTTCTGGAATCACAGTGAGACCAGCAGTGGGCAAGGAGAAGGAGAAATTAACCCTAGATATGGAGAAGGAGAAAGTAACCCTAGATTTGGATATTTCTGGAATCACAGCAGTAGGCAAGGAGAAGGAGAAGCTTCAAGAAGACGTAAAGGCAGCCGCCGGAGTCATGAAAAGAGAAGGATGTCAGATTTGTGGTGATGACCACCAACACATTATTCGTTGCCCGTACTTGGAGTTTGTTCCCCCTGGCGGAACTGTTGGCCCTGACTATCTAGTAGTATGTGACGTATGTGGTTATGAGTTAAAGCAGCCTATTGCGGCTTTTTGTTGGTCGTGTGGTAACTGGGGAGGACGTGCGGTGGAAGCGTCTACCTTCGATTATAGCCTTCGTTACCACCTAGATGAATATTACATAGCAGTACCAGTTACGGCAGAGTACATGGACCCAGACAAGTACACAGAGCAGAAAAACCAGCAGTACGAAAAACCTGCGGTACAGAAGGCTGGACATCAGGATCCCATTAAGAAATATCATATCAAAACTAAAAAGCCAACTCAGAAGAAAAAGAAGGCTAGAAGCTGGACTCTGAAGAAAAGGATATGATATTATGCCGGTGACCTTGGCACTTGAAGATCATTGCCTTTCTTTGAGTCTGGAGATATTTGCTATTGTTTATATGTTTGTTCTTCTACTGCGTGGGTTCCATATATATATATATATACTTCTATTAATTTATGTGTCAAACTTACTGCACATTAATTTCTACTATCATTTAATTATTTTTGATCATTCAATTCGACTTCTAGTATCGGATTTCCTACTGAGAAACTCTCAATTACTTCAAATTAACAAATAAATTTAAAATGGGTTAACTAGCTTCAATAAACATATAACATAATTGAAACTTTCTTAGGTACCGGGTGTTTGCTATACACCCATTTTGTAAACGAGCTATATGCTAATATGATGCTCTCTCTTTGTTAATATCAAAGAAAAAAAAATGCTCTCTCCAAAACCTAGCCGTCGGGGCTATGGTGTTCTAATCTGGCGATCGACTCCGATCTCCGCCCTAAGTGGAGACTTGTTCTCCTACCTCTGCGGTTTTACACCCGCCCTCCAACATCGTCCTTTTCCGGCGATCACTCGTCAAAGGCATGGCGCTGTAGGCATTGCCAAATCGTTTTCTCAAGGGCGCGTCGATGAAGACAGAGGGATGGATCTGGTTGAGATCAGTGATAGGAAGGCTTGGTTTCCTAGCTTTCGGATTCGACCACAGAGGGGAAGACTCAAACCACTTGTTACTCATGAATTTTTTTCGACATCTCCATGGTCTTGCATGGGGGTTTGGCCGGAGTTGTGTGGGCTGAGATGGCAGCGGAGGCGTCTTACAGAACTGTGTTATAGAGCTGTTTGGAACCATTTCAGGGTCCGATCAGGTCTGGGGCAGGACGTGAAGTGGATCGGGGCGGAATTTTCCTGTCAAGAGGGATGTGGGGGTGCAGAGCAAGCTTTGGAGCGGATCTGCAGTGTTCTCCACCGCACAGTGGCAGTGGGTCTAATTGGGATTGATGCGAAGCTGATGGGAGCAGAAACGCAGGTGGAAGTCGGTGTGGAAGCTGTCGGAAAGCAGTCAACGGCAGCAGTATTGGTGGTGACCAGATCAGTTGGGAGGCCCAACTCCAATCGGGTGTCCAAAACATTTCTGAGGCCCAAACCAATTCTAAGGCCCAATGGAGTGATTCAAAGTTTTAAAGAAGGTTGCTTGGATTTGGGCCCATTCGTGGACCAAAATGATGGGTTCTAGTTCTCTAGGGTATCGTATTTGGGATCCCGGCGGCTTAATCCAACAAACTACAACTATGTTTGAAATTGGTGGTACCTGCGAATCTTCTGGAGTAGTACTGAATGAGGATTCGAGCTATTCTGTAATGCCGGAGCATGACATGTCAAATGAGTGGACCTATCTCTATGTACCACCGTGGGTACTACCACATCTTCTTGTTCTGTCTATAGATGGCAGCGGAATGGTATGTAATGGCCGCTCTGGCCTTAGGCTAACACAAATTTCTAGTAATTTGATAACACTCCACAAATACTATCTGGAGGTGTTACGATATGCTTGTAATCAACTCTATTTGAGTTTCTATTTATAAAGTTATTTCCTTGATTCAAAAAAAAAAGCTATACACCCATTTTGTTAAATATTTTGGACCATTGGATTAGTAATATATCTAATGGTCCAAAATATTTAAAATTTGGTAACTTGTTTAGTCCTTAGCCAATTACTATTAGTTAAATAGTATTTATTACATTGAACAGGTTATTCGGAAAAAATATGAGAGCTCTCGCTCTCTCCTCTTTGCGGCGGTCAACCCTAGGGTTTGGCTGTTCGATATCTTTGGCTTGCGACATCGGAGTCCGTGGCCACTGGTTGTCGAGTCCTTTGGACTCGAGAATCTCTCCTCTTCAACCTTTGGGTTGCTGCTCTTTAATCTCATCTTTTTGTAGATGGGATTCACCCCCTGCAGGCTTTGCTCTTGCTGATGCGGCTGCACTCTGCTTCAATGATGGTGGTGGAGGGTGACGGCGTGATCTGGTGGATCCAAACCAAACATGGGATCCTGGTTCTATCATGGAAAAAGGATTTGAGTTTGGATCCTCTCTGATTTGGGCAATACGACTTTGGGGTGTCGCTGCAGTGCTTCAGCGGTGGATGGCAATTTTGCGTCCTGTTCCCCAGCGGCCATTTTGTGGTGCCCGATTGCAATGGGTGGTGCCTGATGGTTGGGGGTCTGCCTATAGGTTGCTTGATCCGTATTTGGGACCCTGGTCGCTTTCAAATTCAGATCTTGAAACCGAGACAGCTGCTCATATTGATATGGTATTGGTTCTGGTTCTTGAGAGTTCGTTTTCTAATTTTTGAGTTTTTGACACCCTCGATTACTTTCGAACTCCCAGTGAGTGAATTACCTCTCCTAGGTGATCATATCACTGGTTGCAATTACGGCTACGGTTACTATAATATTTACAATGCTCTCATGACATATGCAGTGCAGCGATGACGTTCGTCATCAAGTCACATCCTGGTTACCTTTCATTCTAGATGCGTCTGTGTATCTTGTTACCCTTTATTGTTTTTCTATGTTATGGTTTGTGCATCTTGCTATGTTTTATTGCTTTCTTTCGATGTTGTTGCATCACTCCATATAGTACTCTTTAATTCCTATTTAATATAGTTTGTCGTCCTTCCTTCAAATATATATATATATATATATATATATATATATAGTATTTATTACTAATTATTTTATTATTATCCAATTAATATTTGATTATCAATTAACAATTACACTTTGATCATGGCTTTGATATCTAATAACATCAAATCCTATTCAAAAAAAAAAATATATAGGTAAACCATTATATACCACTATATTTTGCCTGATATCAAGGTTTGATTTGGACACCAAAATCTGGGTACCCAAATCTGATTTTCTTCTCCTCATTCCTTCTTCTCTTCCCTCTCTGATATCAAGGTTTGATTTGGACACCCAAATCTAATTTTTTTTTTTTTTCTCCTTCTTCTTCTTCCTCCTCCTCCTCCTCCTCCTCCTTCCTTCTTCTTCTCCTTCTTCTTCTTCCTTCTCCTTCCTTCTTCTTCCTCCCTCCCTCCATCACTCCCCGATATCAAGGTTTGATTTGGACACTCAAATCTAATTTTCTACTCCTCCTTCTTCTTCTTTTTATTTTTTATTTATTTTTTATCAATCCTTGAAGAGAAAGATTTGTCCTTACAATTTGACCAAAATCACACTGACTAATGGTGGATGTAATAGCATGCACAAATTTTGGGTCGGGATAACAACTTCATGTACCGTTTCAATTTTTTTGAAAAATAATGTACCGAAATTCGGAGTGGACCCTTTGTAGTGTACTGTTGTTTAAATTTTCCCAAAATTTTTTTTTTATAGTTTTATTTGAAATGTTTTGTTTGTATCTATAAAACAAATTAAGTTTTAATGAGAACTTGTTTTTAAGTTTTATTTTCATAAGAGGTAGAGATACATTGTAATATCTATTTTTAATTGAACTTTTATTTTTATTAACATATTAATTGATCAAAATATTATTTAGGAACTCAATACCATTTGGTCTAGTGACATAAGTCTCATTTTTGTAAGTGGGAGGTTAATAAACTAGTTATTGTATATGAGTTATTTATTTAACTAAAAAAATTCTTTAAGATTTTTTAATAAATAAAATTATTTAAATGGGTATTTTCGTCAAACTACTCTTACCTAGCACATGTCGGTT